>PITA01003852.1:0-122427 GCA_004023965.1 Spilogale gracilis | reverse complement strand
GAGAGCGGCACGGCTGGTGAGAGGGCTGCGGCCACCTCATGGAGGGGGCCCTGGGTGAGGTCGGTGCTGAGGGAGGTCGGGGGCTGGGGCGGGCCTCACTGCAGCAGGGCCTTGGTCTTGCGGGCCGGGTCATCAGGCCGGAAGTTCTTGTACTCCTCCACCTCCTTCTCAATGGACAGTAGCTGGCTCTGCAGCTTGTTCCGAAGCCCCGGCAGCGTGTCCCGGATGTGGTTGGTCAGTTGCTGGGGGCGGGATGGGGGAGGGGAGCACAATGAAACAGGGGTTAAGGCCATGGTCACAAACGCGGATGCCCCCAGGGCCAAGCAGGGGTCAGTTTGCCAGGGGACCTGTGGAAGTGGTGAGGTTGGAAGCGGTAGAAGGCAGCCAAGATCCTGCCCACCATCGCCCTGCCCACGAGAAGCAAAGCTGCTGGGGCCAGGCGCTGGCATACGGTGGGTGTATGAACTGAATGCATGAGTAAACAACGCAATTTTAGTAAATCATAAAAAAAAAACAAAACGCAATTTTCTTTTCTTTTCCTCCTTCCCTCCCCTCCTTCCTCTTTCTTTCTTTTCTTTTCTTTTTTTAAGATTTTATTTATTTATTTGAAAGAGAGAGACCCAGCAAGAGAGGGAACACAAGCGGGAGAAGTGAAAGAGAGAGAAGCAGGCTCCCCGCTGAGCAGGGAGCTGGATGCGGGGCTTGATTCTGGGACTCCAGGATCATGACCTGAGCTGAAGGCAGACACTTATCGCCTGAGCCACCCAGGAACCCCTCTGTCTTTCTTTTAAATATTTTATTTGTACCTAATCTCTATGCCCATTGCGGGGCTCAAACTCACAACCCTGAGATGGAGAGTATAGGCCAGGATATGCCAACTGAGCCAGCCAGGCGCCGCAGGCAATTTTCAATAGAAACCGGGAGTCTAGATTTTTACTTGAGATTTCCTGAACTCTAGACACCATGAGGGCCAAATAAAATGTGTCTGGGGCAGGGATGGCTGGAGGGCGGCCCCCTGGTCCCCTCTGAGTTTAGGGTCCTTGTAGGATAATTCTCAGAGAGCTGGAGTGTCAGGCCTGTCCAGAGTCCGCAGTTTCGCCCCGACATCCCACGGGCTTCCTGGCTGCCTCCTTTCCATCATCACACATACGATGAGGAAGCCTCTGTGGGTCGCCCTCACAAAGCGCATTTGGATGATTCTGTCCCCATGCTGCTCTCCCCAGGCCTGAGCGCCCACCTGGTTGAGGACCTTCTGTAGGTAGGGTGTGCCCATGCGGTCAGCCAAGTGGCGGTAGGACGGGTGGGAGAGGAAAAACTTGCGCTCAGCGGCCAAGGCGGCCGTGATGTCCTTCTTGCCATCAATGTCTTTCTGGCTCCGGTTCACCACCCCTATGTAGCCTGTGCAAGAGGGTCAAGGTCAGGGACAAGCAGCCTGGCACAGGGTGGGGTGAAGGAGGGGGCAGAGGTGTGGGTCAGGGGAGGGGCCTGCCTACCTCTGCGCAGGGGGAGAAGCTTGTTCTCTAGCACATCACGGGCATCTGTGCCCTCGTCCATCAGGTCCAGCTTGGTGATGACCCCAATGGTGCGCTGGCCTGGGGGACCGCAGGAGAGGGTTGACTGCACCTGCGCGCGCCCTCACACCGGAGACCGCGTGCTCCCACGGCCACCTGCTCCGCCCATCTCCCTACCCACACCCTCCCTCACCCACTGCTGCCTCCTTTATTCTTCACAGAGTGGCTCCTCCCGGCACTGGGAGTACAGCCCCAGGGCCTTGCACTTCTGTTGCCCTCAGGAACCTACCCTGGGGGTCCACCTCCTTGGCAACCTTGAGGGCATCGGAGTTGGCCAGGTCGGAGTTGGCCGGGGACACAGCCAGGATGAGGCAGTTTTCTTTGGTGACGAACTGCATGAGCATGTCCCGGATCTGGAACTCGATGTCAGGAGGTTGGTCCCCCACCGGGACTTTGGTCATTCCGGGCAGGTCCACCAGTGTCAGGTTCAGCACTGGACAGGGTGGCAAGAGGGCCAGCTCAAGGCGAGGGGCGTGGCCGTGGGCGGGCGGATTAAGGAACAGGGCTGGCTAGAGAGGATCCTCTTGGGAGCCGGGCGGCAGGTGGGCAGGATTAGGGAAACGCGGGGCTAAAGCAAGTAGAGGGGGGCCAGAGGGCGGGACTTAGAGGCGTGGCCAACGGTGGGCGGGGTCATAGCCGGACGGAGCCTGGGGTAGGGTGGGGGACCGCTCTGGGGGCAGAGCTAAGCCAGGGGCCAGGAGCTCTGGGGCGGGGCCATGTCTCCTCACCGTGCGGCGAATAGACGCGAAGGTTGATGGGCACCGGCGAGATGCCCTTGTTGGTGCCAGTGACCCGGTCCGTCTCAGCCTCGATCTCCAGGCGAACCTCCTCGAAGTCGGTGAATTTCTTCCCCTTGCAGTGCAGAAATTCGGCATATTCTGCCCCAGAATGAGGGGTTGGGGAACAGTGGAGGGGTAAGCATTTTAACCTGGAACCCACTTGGATCCCATCTTCCACTGGAAATAGACCCCCACAACCCTCAAACAGTGCCTTCTCTCCCCTTCCTGCCCACAACAATGCCACGTCTCCATTAGGCATTTTTATCCCCACTTCCCGACGGGGGAATCCAGGGCCAAAGTCACATAGCAAGCAAGTTCAGGGGCTAGGGGGCTAGGCGGGCCCTCTCCTTGGGGCTAGAGGGGGGAGGTTGGAGGGGCCTGGTCGGGCTGCTGGGGGAGGAGAGCGCATACCTGTGGTGGCATTGACCAGCTGCAGGACCAGGGGGCGTCGGGTGACGATGCCCGACCCTCGGGGCAGGAAGTCCCTGCAATGAGTTGGGAGTGAGAGGAGTGTCAAGGCCTGAATAGGCTCCCTCTGTCCTGGGGGCACCTGTCCTGCCAGCAGGAGTTCCAACGCTCTCCCAAAGTGCCCATCGCACCTTAGCCCAAGGGTTTCAGGTCACTGAGGGGGAGACAGTTTCTGAGAAAGGTAGAAAGGATCTCCCCCCAAGTACCCTGGGTCACAGATTTATGCATGTGAGCTGCCAGGAGATCAATAATCCCCAGATCTCTCTCGGGTATACTCTGTTGGTTCTGAGCGCACAAGAAGTCCTGGTGCCAACCCAGTCACTGCCATTCAACTGTGGCATGGGGTGCCCTATGTGCCCAAGCGTCCAGTGGCCACAGAGTGGATCTCAAGGAAACGGAGCTGCACCTTCTCCTCTCCCTTCCGCTGTGGGGGAAGGGCGGCATCTCACTTCCCCTTCCCTGGCCCCATCTGCCTCGGGTTGAGGATGGGGGGGGGGAAGGAGAAGGCAAGGGAATTCATGCTTCTTCAGTACCTGCCCACCAGGCTCTTTGTGGGCAGTGTCGCAACGACTCCACACAATAGCCTTGTGAGGTAGGTGCTGTGATTATCCCCATTTTGCAGATGAGGAGACTGAGGCTCAGAGGTGTTCAGGCGGCGCAGTCGGTATCCAGCAGAGCAGACTCCGCACGCAGACCTGTTTGGCTCTGCCGTGAGAGCTCCCTGTGCTTCAGTCCCTCGCAGACCCCGGCTCTGAAAGACGGGACTTGAGAGGTCCCCGAGCCACTCACTGCCCAGGCCTGATGTCTATACCCCAGCCAGTGTCAACCTCAGCAGTCCTTTTGGCGAGCTCTTGTGGGTGCTGATTCCTGTCCGGTCAGCTCTTCTCGCATCCACCCCCACCCTCGGCCCCACCCAAGCCAGCAAAAGCAGGAGGGCAGAGGTCTCTTCAGGGAGCAGGCTGGCAGAACTGCAGTCATGGGATCCCCCCGCTACAAGCGAGGGACCAGAGGGATCCAGCTGGCCACCTCATCATGGAGAGGCACGTGGAGGCGCAGGAAGGGGAAAAGACATTCAAGCTCCTACAGGACTTGGGCTGAGGCTGAGAAGAGCCCAGGTCTCCCACCCCCAGCCCCGAGCCTGACCTGGACCACACAGCTTCCTGCACCAGCCCCCATCCCCCACTCCCCGGCCAGGAGGGTCCCAGGCACAACACAGTAGGCCCAAGCTCCCGGGTTCCAGGCCTCCTCTTGGGCCCTGGGGAGACTTCTTCCTGCCCTGCCCCTACTCTGGGGGGTTAGAGGCCAATAGGGAAGAGTCAGCTACTCTATGGGGAAGGAGAAGGATGACAAATCCGGCCTTTATTCATCATTTCCAGGTGCTAGGCAAGCACTTTTCATTTCTGCAAGGCTGAGCTTCAGAAGGGCAGGGCTGGCATCTTTCTGCCCACCACTGGATCCCACTGTCTACCGCATGGCTTAGCACAGAAGAGGTTCTTAATAAATGCTGACTGAAGCCCCTGACCCCCCAAACAATCATTTTACAGATAAAGCAGCCGAGGCTCAGAGGTGAAGTCACTTGTCCAAGGTCACCTAGATGGCAATGGCTGAGCTCAGATTCAAACCCAAGGGCCTGTCAGGCCCCAAAGACTGGGAAGTTCCCTGTCGAGCTCTGCTGCTCTTCAACCCAAAAAGCCAGACTTGGCTTTTTATGTAATTCAATTAAATTCCAGCTCAGACATACTTAGAAGCAGCTGCTCTGTGTCAGGCCCTGTGCTGGGCCCTGGGGAAGCGAGATGGTGAGTCAGACAGCTCCCTACCCCGAGGAGGAGCTCACAGTGCCTTGGGAGAGACAGACAAGTAAACAGATAATGCAATGCGGTGTGACACGTGCTGCAAGGGAGCTGTACCAGCCATCACAGAGAAGGAGGGGATTAACCCCGCAGTTCCTGTCTCCACCTCTCCCATCCTTGACTCACTCCTTTGGGGGTGACTCTCTAGTATTTGGGAACCCCCAGGGCTGTGTCAGTAGGACATCTGTTCTCACAGAGGCTAGGGTGGGCACGGAGGCCTGGGGTCCCCCATTTCCCCCACCAGCTCCTCACCCAGCTATACTATAGCAACAGCGGTTGCCATGGAAACTACAGGAGGGGCTGGGAAGGATGGGACTCCCCACAGAAAGCCCCCCACACAGAGACATGGACCTTCCCTGGAGCTCTTCCCTGACAGCCGTGCTCCCCACCCCCAGCCCAACAGACCTGTAGGTTGGAGACCAATGAGGAGCCACATAGAGGTTAGGGGAGCCCAGGGCCCAGCTGAAGGGGTGGCCAGGAGTCTGGGCCAGGCTTCCCCAAGTCACTGCCTCCTCAGGGCTACTTAAAGGACAAGCAGCTTATGGGAAGCAGAGATTAGAGGGGCAGGGCTATGTGTGGGAGTAAGCCCCTCCTCCAACCAGGATCTCTTGGGGCAAGGGTGGGAGAAGGTGCCACCTCTGTCGTGGCCCAGGTCCTCAGAGTGAGGCCCGCAGGGGTAGCTTGTTAAAGTGCATGTTCCTCAGTAACCTGGGTTAGGACCTAGTGGGGCAGGAGTGGGGGAGAGGGAACCTGGATTTTAAATGTGATCCCCATGTCACTTTCATGTTCCCTTGGTTAGGAGCCAATGCCAGACAGAGGCCCTGGGTTCGAATCCCACCTTAAAGCCATTCTGCAGTCTGAGCAAGGTGCTTCACTCTCTGAGCTTCAAAACCTTCAGGTGCAGGGCGCCTGGGCGGCTCAGTGGGTTAAAGCCTCTGCCTTCGGCTCAGGTCATGATCTCAGGGTCCTGGGATCAAGGCCCGCATTGGGCTCTCTGCTCAGCAAGGAGCCTGATTCCTCCTCTCTCTCTGCCTGCCTCTCTGCCTACTTGTGATCTCTCTCTGTCAAATAAATAAATAAATAAAATCTTAAAAGAACCCAAAACCTTCAAGTGCAAACCAGTGTCATAGAAACTGAGCATCACCCATGACCACGCATGGGCTGCAAGAAGGTCCATGGGGCTTTTCATGCAAAGAACTTAGCCTGGGCCTGGTACCTAGTAGGCGCTCAGCAGCTCCAGGGGACTACCTGGGGTGTTGCCTATTCTCAGCCCCCTCTCTAGGAGAGTTCCCAAATTTCAGCAAGAAATGCTAGATACCACAGAATGCTCTGCCCGCCTCATCTAGGCGCTGACTCGGATTTCGGGATTCTGACCATGAACAGTTAGGAGCAAATGATGCACAGCGAAGAGGAGAAACTTTCAGAGACCATGTCATTCTTCCATCATTGTCTACAGGAGGGGACAGAGGCCCAGAGAGGAGCAAGGAGCTGTGATGGGAGAGGTGGCTGAGAGGGGACCAGGGCCGCACGCCTGCACAGGCAGCAAAGAGCCCTGGCTGGTTCACACGCCCAGCCTGTGAGATCGTTACTCTGCTGGATTCCCGTGCTCACCCCAGGTCCGGCCCATGGTCGGTGCTCAGGCAACGCTCAAGGCAGCAAGCATGGCTGAGCCCCTCCACAGCTCCTGCCTTCCACCTGGACACATGGTGCTCTGTTAAAGTGGGGGTTCAGCCTGGTCTGGCCTCCAGCCAGTGCCACCCCGCACCTCCCACCCAGCTCCTGCTTAGGCTGAGGGAGGACCAAGAGAAGTGTGCTGGGCCCACCAGCCCCGGGAGCCACGTGGGAGGGGTGCATGGTGGCCTGCCAGCTCTCCCGGCTCCTTCTGGACAGATGGTGGTTTCCCGAGGAGGCCTAACTAGCCATCTGTAGAGGCACTTTCCAACCGAAGCACCAGGAGGATGAAGTAAACACCTCTTGAGACCTCCAAGCGCCCCATGCTCCCTGTCTGAATTGACACCGTCCTCCCCACAGGGGTCTGGAGGACACCAAAATCGCCAAGTGACCTTCTTCTACTCTACCTGAGATCTGGGGTCAGAGCTCAGGTACCCTGCTTTGCAGGTCCTGCCGAACACAAACGCCAGCACGCAGCCGGGTAGGTCTGGCGCACACCCAGCAGCCGCCTTCCTTCTCAGTCTCCTGTTTCCTAGGCTCTGAAGTCAGACAGGCCTGGCACTGAATGTCAGAGCTGCCACTTAGGAGCTGTGTGACTGGGGACAAGTGACCATACCTCTTTGAGCCTCAGTTTCCTTATCAGTGAAATGGGTTGCTGTGAGGCTCACATATCTTGATGCCTGAAGAAATGGTAACTATTGGAGTGCCTGGGTGGCTCAGCTGGTTGAGCGACTGCCTTCGGCTCAGGTTATGATCCCGGAGACCTGGGATCGAGCCCCACATCGGGCTCCCTGCCCAGCAGGAAGCCTGCTTCTCCTTCTCTCCCTGCTTGTGTTCCCTCTCTAGCTGTATTTCCCTCTGTCAAATAAATAAATAAAATCTTTTTAAAAAATGGTAACTATTACGATTATGACATAACTTGCTGAGCAAAGCTGAGAACATAGGCTGGGCTCCCATCAAACGACACAGCAGGGAAGGAGTTGGAAGGTGGGTCTCCTGGGGGCCGGCCGGAAGAGTGGGCGGGTGCGCCAGGGTATTTCCAGCCAAATCCTGGCCCTGAAAGCGGAAGGCAAGGGAGGCAGGCCGGCTCCGAGGTGCCCTCTGAAGCACAGGGCTGGGGTGGAGGCGAGGGAGGGGGTGGGCCAAGAAATACAGTGGGGAGGAGGTGAGGCGGCCCCCACACAACAAGTCCCTCTCTGTTCCCGCTGTCCCAGGAGCCCCCAGGCATGCCCACATCACACAGCCCATGTATTTCCAGCTGAGGTTTGAATAGTTCAGGGCAGTCCTGGCCTGGCTTCCCCTGATGCTCCGATGTCCTGAGAGCAGGGACTGGGCTGGTCCTGTTTACCACAGTGGCCCTAGTACCCAGCATGGAGCAGGGCATGAAGCTGGCACTCGGGACAGCCCTGGTGGCCAGAAGAATGATTTGAAGCTGAGCTTCTCGGGGCACCCAAGGGGCTCAGTCGGTTATGATCCTGGGGTTCTGGGATCAAGCCCTGCATCAGGCTCCCTGCTCAGCAGGGAGTCTGCTTTTCCCTCTCCCTCTGTGCTCATGCTCTCTCTCTCTCTCAGATAAATAAATAAAATATTTTTAAAAATGAAGAGGATCTCCTCAAGTTTTCCCATCATCACTCTCATTGTACTGATGTGGAAACTGATGCACAAGGCAGGGAAGAGTGTTGTTCAAGGTCATAGTGCGAGTTGGTGCCTGGGTAGGAGAGCACCCAGGGTTCTGGACCCCGAGTGCAACCTTTCTCCGCAGCAACCATTTTCCCTACTAAAGAAAAACGATGATCTTTCCTCCCGCCTTATCCTTCCCTCCTTCCTTCCTTCCTTCTTTCCCTCCCTCCCTTGAAAGTGTTGATGATTTTCTGTTTTCAAAATGGAAATAGATTTCTCTTTGCCTCCTGCTCGTAAAAATCATGTGTTCTCCCTTTGAAAACATATTCAGAAAATACACAAAGCATTTAAAAATAAAAAAACCCCCACGATCCTCCCAACACCTAGGGACCACCATTGTAAACATTTTATCATTTACAATAATACTCATACCAAACACTGATGGTCGGAGGCTCTGCCGGGCGCTTAAAAACCCGCATCATCATGAGGCTTCTTTTTGGGGTGCCGGAAGTGTTTTAAAATTAGACTGTGATGCACAACTCTGTAAATACACTAAAAATCACTGAGCTGTGCACCAAAACCAGGTGAATTTTATGGCATGTAAATTATACCTCAATAAAACTGTTTAAGAAATCTGTATCCGCTCTCTTTTTTTTTTAAGATTTTATTTTTGGGAGTGCCTGGGTGGCTCAGTCGTTGGGCATCTGCCTTCAGCTTGGGTCGTGATGCTGGAGTCCCGGGATCAAGCCCCGCATCAGGCTCCCTGCTCAGTGGGAAGCCTGCTTCTCCCTCTCCCACTCCCCCTGCTTGAGTTCCCTCTCTTGCCGTCTCTGTCAAATAAATAAGTAAAATCTTTTTTTAAAAAAAAAGACTTTATATTTAAGTAATCTCCACCCAAGGTGGGGCTCAAACTCACAACCCCAGGATCAAGAGTCACATGCTCTACTGACTGAGCCCACCAGGCCCCTCACAGCATCCTCATTCATTCATTCATTCATTCATTGGAGATAGAGAGAGCACACGAAGGGGGAGCAGCAGGCAGAGGGAAAGGGAGAAACAGGCTCCCCTCTGAGCAGGGAGCCAGATGTGGGGCTCGATCCCAGGACCCCGGCATCACAACCTGAGCCTAAACCAGACATCTAACTGACTGAGCCCCCCAGGTGCAACCACCCACTCTTAATCCTCTTGATTGATCCTAGTGTGACTGTGTGAGGTTGGGGTGATGAGACACAGGGTCAGGGGCCCCTCACGTGCCCACACACTCACTGGGCTCCAGTCCACGCTCACGTAGCGGCTCTGTTAGCCTAATAGCTCATCAAGGGCATCTCCCAAGTCATTCGATACAGGCTACACCCAGATCCTTCATTTTTATCACCAGCAGCTCGAAGCAAAAGAATCTCAGTTCCACCACTAAATTATTTCCCTGCTCCCAACTTCAGTTTCCCCATTAGTAAAATGGGACACAAGCCCACAGTTCCCTCCTAGGGCTGCTGAAGGGATGTCCCAAGATCCTGGCTATGGGAGGCTCTAACAGAGGGTGCCCATTGGTGGCTAGGAACCCTGTGTGTGTTAATGGCATTGTGTTCCTTCAAATTTGGGACTAAGGTCAGAGGGGAGTATGCATTCACCTGCTGAGATTTTTCTCTATATCCTGCCTGGTGGCCTCATTTCCTTGTGCTCAGACCAAAAGCATCTGAGCTGGAGTGAGGCAAGGGCAGGTGCTAATAAACAGGTGAAATGTTCATAGTAACAGCGGTAGGAGTTGCTGTCTACCAGGAGCTCTCCGCCGAAGGCTTTGGCCTCTCCCTCTGCAGCCCCTCGTCCTGGCAGAAAACTGAGCCCTACTCCGCACACCAAGGGGTAGGTCATGGGGGGAGGTGGTAATCAGGGAAGGCATCCTGGAGGAGGTGTTGGCTGACGTGCAACTTGGAGGATGAACCAGGGAAGGAGGAAGATGAGGGCAGGGCATGGTGAAGATGAGGATAGCATATGCCAGGAGAATGGGGGGGCATTTTTTCCATGAAGCAAAATACTAGGGCAGACCTGCAAGGAGAGGCTGGAGGGGAAGTGGGGCTGGCTGAGGCAGACAGGTTTCAGAGGCCCAACTCAGGAGCAACAGGTTCGGTTTGGAGGTCAGAGGCCAAAGAGGGCTTGAAGCAGAGGAGGTCAGATTGGGAGGCCATAGAGAGTGTCCATGCTGTCAGGTGGAGAACAGTTTGTGGGCACGAGAGAAGGCCGTCCCAGGAGCTAAGACAAAGATGGGGGCAGCCGAGGCCCAGAGAGGTGGGCAGACGGAGGGCGGGATCCACAGGGTCTGGGCCTGACTCCCACAGGGGGGATGACCAGGAGGCGAGGCTGGTCCTGGAGCCTTTGGCCAGGGCAGCGGGAAGATGCCATTTAGGAGACTGCCTTGAGCACCTTCCAAGACCAAGAGTCTTTTCCCCCTTTTTCCCGGGGCCTGCAATAGTTCCAGCCGTCCCCATACAGCTCTTGTCCCTTAGCCGGATTTCTGTCCGAGTAGGGGTCTGAGTCCAGCAAGACAACTGGGGAGAGTGGAGAAGCTGAGGGGTGTGATATGTGTACACGTGGGTGGGAGTGAAGAGGGACTGATCCGGAGGCGGGGGACCAGAACCCGTTCCTGTCCTGCCTCTAGTTCCATTGCTGTGGGACTTCAGGCAGGTGTCTACCCTCTCTGAGCCATCTCACTACCTGAAAACGAGGGATGATAGTTTGCTCCTCCAAATAACAGGTGTTGGTTCCAAGAAAATAATAATCAGTCCTGCCCTTGGATATGGGGAATTAGGACCCCTGTCTCACGCTTTAGGGGTCCCTCTCTGGATCTCCCTAGGGGCCAAGGGTCAGTGCCCAGCTGGAGCCTAATCACCCTTCCTAGGCCACACTTGAGTGTTCTGGAATTCCCTCTCAGTCTCAAGCCCTCCTCTAGGGTCTGCCCTGCCAATAGGGGGAAGGAGGGCCCTTTCTGGCATCGTGGATGGAGCTCATACGTGAGGGCGGGGTGTCCGCGAGTGAGCCCAGGAGGCCCGTTCTGGTCCAGGCTGGAGTAGGAAGAGACAGGGGCGGCCCGGGGAGAGGGGCCACCTGTCCCCACAATGCCACACCCCCGCACAGAATGCAGAGGAGTCTGAAACTCTAAATTCAAACCCAGTCTGCCATGTTGTCATGAAAACGTGCTTGTCAAGGTTGGAGGCCAGAATGTATTGTGTTCAGCGATCCCTTAGCTTGATCTATAACTGGAATATTCAGACATCTGGCACGTGGGCCTCCATCTCTGCTCTTGTTCCATGCCTGATAACGCTGTGCCCTAGACCGGCTTCCTCCACGCCATCCCCTACCCTCTTCCCTGAGGTTCTGCCCCTGTGGCCCCAGCCAACAGCAGAGAAACTCGATTCTCTTGGAGCCTGGATCGGATGCTATCTGCCGGAGTCACCTTTCATTCCCGACTCCTTGAGGCCACTGGATGGGGTGGGGGTTTGGAAAAGATGTTCTCTGGCCTGGGTTGAGCGCGTGAGTCTGGTTGTGTGCGTGTGTTCAGCACGCGGCAGCTCCAGCTTCCTTGTGCTCGGAGCAGGGTGGCTGCCCGGCAGGGAGTCGGCTCTCTGGGTGCAGGTGGCCGCTGAGGGGCCACCAAGGGTGCCTCGCCACCTTCCTGGTCTCCCTGGGGCCTCCACTCCTCGCTCGGTCACACTGTCCTTTGTCTGGGTTCTCAAACCCACTGGGCTCCTTCCCTTCTTGGGCCTTGGCTCAGATGGGACCCTGTACCAGGGGTGTGTTCGCTCCTTTGCCTGACCAGGTCCCTTTCTTGCTTAGGTCCAGCTGCAAATGCCACCTCCTCAGGGAGGCCTTCTCTGGCCCCTGATGACACCCCATATCCTTCTTCAAATACACAACAAAAGAGCTCTTTGTGTGATTTAGTGTCTGTCCATCTATCTCAGCTGTGAGCCCCCTGAGAGCAGGATGTGTCCTGGGGGCTCACAGCTGTATCCCCAGGGGCTGGCACGCTGCAGGTGCCAAGCGAATATCAGTCCCCTCTGTCCCCTCCAGTCAGTGACTTTCCACCTAGGACGTCTCAGGCTATCCTCTAATCCTCTTTGGCCTCAGTCTCCAAATCTCGGAATTGGAACCACTAGAGGATGAGAGCTTAGTAACGGGGAGTGGGCTGTCCCCCACTGGAGGGCTGGGGATGACCAAGAGAGGGGCTCTCAGAGGCCAGAGACTGGCACCAAGCCCGTGCTGGGATGAGAACATGGAGGGAGGGGCAAGGAGATTGGTAGGAGGCAAGGAGGCAAGGAGGCAAGGAGGCAGGGAGTCTGAGCAGGTCACTAGGAAAACCCAAAACCTTGCCCACTTCTTGGGCTCTGGGCAGAGGTCCACTCACCAGGGCCCCTGTCGCCTCGCACCCCAGCTGCCTCCAGCCTGCCCTTCTGTCCAGGCAGAACAGACCTGGCACGTCCCCTCTGCGAGGCTTACCCCGAGTGTTTCATGGGCACTCTTTCAACACTCAGCACAATCCCAAGAGGTAGGTGCTATTATTATCTCCATTTTACAGATGAGGAAATAGGAGCTGAGCAGGGTTTAAGAGACATGCCCAAGGTCACTCCGTTTATAAGTGGCAGGGCTGAGCTATGAACCCAGGTCCGATTCCAGAGCCCGAGGTCTCAGCCCCTCTGCCGCATCCCCACCGGCCTTGGCCTCCCCAGGGGGCCAAGAGGGCAGGAAGGGTGGGCGCTACCCATTTGTTAGCCTAGCTAGCACCAGAGTGAGGGGAGGAGGGCAGAGCCCGAGAGCTTGTCCCAGGACACCCCACTCTTGGTCCCGGACAGGTATTGCGGGGAGGGGGCCCGGAGCCAGGGGCAGACAAAGAAGGGTAGCCGAGGGTAGCAGGCATCTGCTCACAAAATGCTGGGGTGTCTTGGGGCCCCGTACACACTCCTCTGTCTACACTCACCCCAAAATGATCTCATCTACTCCCATGGGTTTAAATCCCACCTCAACGCGATGGATGACTTCCCAATTTACACTTCCAGCCCGCCTTCCCCTGAGTTTCCAGCTTACATCACCACACTGCCCACCTTACACTTCAGACTCAACACGCTCAAAATTGAGCTCCTGGTCCTGCCCCCGCCCCGTAAACCTGCTCCTCTCGTCCTCCGGTAACGGCACCAACACCCACCCAGAATCAAAGACACTGATGTCATCCTATCCCATCCGCCGGCAAGTCATGGGGGACTTTCCTCCAAAATGTACCCTGAACCCCACCGTTCTCCTCCTCCCGCCATGAAAGCCCCGGCCCAGGCCCCGACGGAGCCCACGCACTGGAGCAGCCTCCTCACCTGTCCCCTGCCCCCTCCCCAAGTTACACACTTGCTGGAATTAGCTGAAGGCGTTCCACTACTGAAAAGCTTCTGGCAGTAATGAAAATCAATCCAGCTCCTCATCAGAGCCTCGGGGCCTTGTAGATCCAAGCCCTGCCTACCTCTCTGACTCCGGGTCGCCCTTGCACACCTAACAGCAGCCACAGCGGCTCCTTTCAGTCCTGAACACGCCCCAGAGCCTTGCCATTCACCGGTCCCTCCACCTAGATTGCATCTCAGTCCCATAGCTTCTCATCTCAGATGCTGCCCCTTCCTAGAAACCCTTTCTGACCTCCCTTTTCCCTTCCACGGGACTGCCCACATTCGGTGTCTTCTTCATATACAGGCTCCTGTGTTTACCATTTCAGAGATCCCCCCCTGCAGTGCAAAACTTTTATCTCCCCTAGACTCTCCAGCGCTGTGGCACGGTGAACTCTCCACGAACGGCCGAATGACCGAACCAGTCAGCCTCAGTTTTCCCTCTGGAAAAGGGGGATGAAGAAGGAGCATCGATCCAGACAAGTCCTAGCAGGGTCCCAGGCAGCTGCTGAGCCACTTCCGCTGCAGAGTCAACAGCAGGGCCTTTCGGGGGTGCCCGGGAGCCCAGGATAGGAGCCCCTGTCCCCGGGGCAGCCTCTGCTCCCTCGGGTGTATTTTTCCACTTCCACTCCATGGGAGGTTGGCTCCTGGGAAGCCCCAGGAGACAGAGACAAAGTAGCTGTTTCCATGCTCACGGGTCTAGGGCCCCAGCCCTAGGCCGAGAGGTCAGGAGTCCATGAGGGAGCAGGTGGGGCTGCCTAGGGGCCCCACTGAATTCCCTCCAGGTGCCCCGGCCAAGGCCCCCTCACTAGCTTTCATGAGGATCAAATAACGCTGTCCCACCTACTCCTCCACCTCAGGCCAAGCCCTCCTCCTCCGCCCTGGGCTCACTCCTGGGTACCCCACACAACCTCCTGCAGGGCCACTATTAGAGGGCCTGGGGGTCCTGGGGGCCACGAGAGGACCCGGGCCTCCGGGGGCACAGTCCTCACCTTGCTCTGCTCAACAAGCTAACAGGGGCCCAAGTCAGTGGCAGCCGCGCTGGCCTGGAGCCTGCCTCGTCTGGACAGTGATCTCTAGGAAGACAGGGGCCAGATTGCCCCTGCCACACATGGGTCCCCAAGCCTAACTGCCCACCAACAGCTCCTCCCACATGTTTACAGAAGAGTGCTTCCACCCATGAACTCCCTGGAGCCCAGCACTGCCCTGTCAGGAAGGTAGGGCAGCAACGGTCCATGGTCCCATTCTACAGATGGAGAAGATGGAGGCCCACCAGCATGTCCCTGTTCAGAGCCTGGCTCTCAGAGGCTTTCAAGACTGAGATTAGGAACCCGAGCTTTGGACTCTAATAGATGCTGTCCTTGCTGGATGGGGGACTTTGGGCAAGGTGTCTAACGTTGGGGTCTGTTCCCTCAGCTCCACAATGGGCATCATGGTACCCACCTCGTGGGGCTGCTGTGAGCCATCCTGTGGAGAATGGTGTGGGGCACATGAGAAGGGCTCAGCGGAGGGGAGGGGGGGCCGAGGTCACCTTCCCACCCCTCCCCCCGCCCGTGCCTCCTGCCCAGAGCACACAGCCTGGAATAAGCAGGCGTTCAGCAAGTGTTCTATGGACGAAAGATAGAAATGTGGTTTGTAAAGCACCGCATTCCCATGGGTGTTTCTTAAAGCACTAAGGCCCCTGGGCTTTGCTGTGTCCAGAGTCCCTGCCACCCCCTCCCCCTGACTGCTGGGCCACAGGGCAGGGGCCCTGTCTGCATATCTCTTGCCTGTTTGTCTCTGCAGCTCTGAGCGTCATGTGAGCAGGAGGGGGGCTCTGTGGGAGCCCATCCCCAAGAGACAGACGGCCTCCCCCGCTGCTGACCAGATGGGCCCAGCCACCCCCACGGTGGCTTTCCAACATCTCCCAGAACCCTTCCCTCCAGTCCCAGGGTTGGCACTGAGCTTCCCAGGTCACTTGAGGGGCAGGAACAACCATCCAGTGCAAGGGTCCTTATTAGAGGTGGGGAAACAGGCTCAGAGAGGGCAAGTGACTCTCTTGAGGCTTCACAGCACAACCTGGCTTGGACCCAGAAATGTCCTCTCAGAACTGCTGTGCCTCTGAGGGAGGGGCCTCTGCTTCCCTCTCTCACATGCCAGTAGCTTCCTTAGCAGGGAAGGTCACTGGGAGAAAGCTAGAGCTCCTGAAGGAGGTGAGGGAGGGAGATGCGGGAGTGGGGAGGCCAGTGTCACTGCTTTCTCCCCATCTGCTCAGCACCCCCATCCTGCTCCAGGGAGGACGCCATCCTCTTCTTCTCAGCACCAAAGAGCCATCCCTGCCTCCATTTTCTCTGGGGATCCTGAGGGGGTGGGGGTCACGACCCCACTTGCCCCTCTAAACCCGGGACCTTTTGTCTTTGCGGTTGCCCCCCACTCCCTGCCACCTGGCCCTTCCAGCGCCCTGGGGGATCAGAGGCAGGAGGGGGATTAGGTTGTGCAAATGGCTCCCCCCTCCCCGCCATCCTGTTTCCCTGTCTTAGTCATCTCTGCCCTCTGCCGCCTCCTCCCTCCATTACGATCCCTCTGCCAGGCCCCGGGGAGAGCGACGGTGGCAGGCGCCCCTCACCCAGGGGCAGCGGCGGAGCCAGGGGCCGGCGGTTCGCAAGAGGATCAGAAGCGGTCTCGCCGCCACCCCCGTCCTGGTCCTGCAGCACCCCCCCGCAATCTCCCCCCCTCCGCCGCCGCGCTGCGCACGGATGGCGGCGGGAGCTGCAGAGGTGTGTGTGTGAGGGGGGAGGCTGTGCCTGGTCCTCGACGTCCGGGAGCTGTGTCCTCTCCCAGGGACACAGCTGGGGGGGGGGGTGGTCCCTAGCCACGGTCCAGGGATCCTCGTGGGAGAGGGAGCTGTCTTCCGTGGAGCTTAGGGTTGGGGAGCACTGCCCTTGGGGTGCTGCCCGCTCGGAGGAACCCGGGAGCCGAAGGGAGGCGCTGAGTAATGCAGGCCCCCTTGGTGCTATACTGGGGGAGGGGGGACCCTTTGCCAGGGTCTCTTTGCAGAGCGCCGTCTTCCCTAAGGGATGTGGCGGAGGAGGGGGGCGTGATACCGTGGCCGGTGGCTTGACGTTTGAGGACAAGGCGGGGGGCGCTGCCTGAGGGGCTCTCGGGGGGTGGGGGGGCACCCTCCGTCTGGCTGCAGGCGGGGGGCGCGCCGTCCGCGGGGCAGCGCCAAGGGCTGCGAGGTCGCAGCGCCGTCGGGGCCGGGGGCAGAGGCCCCAGGACCCGGGCTGGGGGCAGTCCGCGCTCCGGGTCGCGCCGCTCCTACCTGCCTACGAAATTCTCGAGCACGGAGCTCTTGCCCGCGCTCTGGCCGCCCACCACGGCGATCTGCGGCAGGTCGAGGTCCGCATTCTGGCCGATAGCGGAGAAGGCGTCCTGCAGCCGGTTGACCAGCGGGATGAGATCCTCCATGCCGCGGTTGCCCATGGCTGCGGCGGGCCCCGCGGGCTGCGATCCGGCCGCGGCTGGGGCTCCCGGCTCCGGCTCCGCCGCCGCAGCCGCGCGCTCCGACTGCCTGCGCCGCGGACCCCCGCCCCTCCGTGAGCCGAGCGGAGCTCTGCTCCAGCATGCCGCCAGAGGGCGCCGACGGTGCTGCGGGCTGGCCGCCGTGCGCAGGTGCCGCCTGCGGCACCATGGGAATTGTAGTTTTCTCCATCTACGGCTTTTGGGGCGCTTGAGCCGGGTCTGGGGGGCTCTGGTGCTGCACTGCAGCTATCACTCCTGGAAATGGACAAAGTCTCACCCCTAGTACCGGGCCTCTCGGATAGCGGTCATGGCTGTCTCACTCCATCTTACAGATGAGGAAACCGAGGCTTGGAAAGAGATGAGTCTCCTTCAAGGACACGTTTCCTGACCTGGAGTTCCACCCCGCCTCACTACCTTCTACTCTAGGTTCTGACACTTATTCATGGCGGCATGCCCTTCCCGCCGTTGGGCCTCAGTTTCCCTGTTTCTAGAAGGAGACAGAGCATTAAATTCAATAAATATTTATTGAGCACCTACTATAAGCCAGTCCCTGTTGTAGGCAATGGAGATACAGCTGCAAACAAGACGGACAAGGTCTCTACCCTCAGATCTTACATTGGGGTGGTGGAGACAGACAGTAAATGAAGAAATAGGTACATGAAATCGTAAAAGTGAAAACAGTTTACACTAACAGCGATGGAAGAAGTGAGCAGGGTGTGAAGAGAGATACCTGCGTGGGTGAAAAAGTCCATTTAGCCTGGGAGGAGGTGGGTGGTTCTCTGAGGAGGTGGCATTTGAAAAGAGGCCTAGATGATGGGAAGGAGCCAGCCACAGGCAGATCAGGGGGAAAGCAGGCCGGGAGCAATGAACAGCAAGGGACAGGACCCTGACCCTTGGAAGGTCTTCTTAGGAGAGCTGGGACTTCTTGTCCTAGAGAGTGTCAGTCTTTGTCCCAACCCATCCAGGTGGTGGTAAAACTGGGATTTGAATCCAGGACTCCTATAGTCCTACCTTATGTATCCCATTCACATGGAGAGGCCGTGGGCCCCAGACCTAGACATCCACCTCTGATTCTGAGGAACCTAGTTTGGATCACCCACAAGGAGGCTAGGAAAAAGAGGCCAGCCTACCCTGTGTGGTTGTGGATTAGTGGGTCACCGTTTATGTGGATATGGAGGGGATGGGGGAACAGTACCGGGAGACCAATGCCTTGGGAATCATAGAACGCCATTCATTCATCAGTTTAATGCCTATTACCTGAGCAGGGCCTATGCTAGACCCCAGAGATAAAACAATGAGCAAAATGGACAAAGTCCTTACCCACATGTGGCTTATACCCATATGTGGAAAAAGAGGAACAAAGTATCAGTAAGTCAGTAAATTTGATTCTGTCAGATGGTGATGGGTGCTTTGGAAAGCAAGAAAGCTGGGGAAGGTTAGGGGTGGGGGTTGTGTTGCTCTTCGTTTAGTGAGGTAAGAGTAGGATTCTGTTAAAAGTGTGAGCAGAGACCTGAAGGAAGGAGGGGAGTGACCCACGTGGATATCTAGGGGCAGGGGATTTTCCAGGCAGGCAGAGGAAAATGAGCGGGCCCTGGGCTTTGGTCAAGCTGGGTGATCCAGGTTGCCTCCTGTGTCTGAGCCTCGGTTTCCTAATCTGAGTAATGGGGTTGATGAGAGCTAGGAATCCCCGTCTGGGGCCTGGCCCTGGCTTGGTGCTCAGGAGAATTTGATTAGACCAACTGATTGAACCCTCCAGGCAGCTGGAGCCTCAGCTACCCACACCCCACTGCCTGAGCAGCTGCTTATGCCCAGCCCCTTTATTATGCTCCGAGAAGCAGAGAGGGCAGAGATGAAGCCTGGAATGGAGCCATTAATTTGGGGAGGGGGTGCAGTTTGCAGATGTCTGCCCAGAGGGGCCATCTTGGCTGAATTGTTTTTCCTAAATACAGCAGTGAAACTTACAGTAAAAGTCAGACTTTACCCAGTATTTGAAAGCTCCTGGTCATCCTCCCACCCACAGATAACCACTATTTATAGCTTTTATGGTGTTTCTTCTCTAGTTGGTCCCCTATATATTCATTTTGTTTCATTTTGTTTTTACAGACATGGGATCATACTATAGGTCTCTGGTAGCAGAGCAGCAGCTTGGATATCATCTAGAGTTTGTCAAAAAATGTGGAATCTTGGGGCACCCAGGGGGCTCAGTCAGTTAAGCATCTGCTTTCAGCTCAGGTCATGGTCCCAGGGTCCTGGGATGGAGCCCTGCCTCTGGCTCTCTGCTCAGTGAGGTGTCTGCCCCTCCCTCTCCCTTTGCCTGCTGCTCCCCCTGCTTGTGCTCCCTCTCTCTGTGTCAAATAGAGAAATAAAATTTTTTTAAAAAGATATATAATCTCAGGCTCTACTTATGGCCTGCTGGATCATGACCTGTGTTTAACAAGAACCGACAGCCCCAGGAGATTCCTATGTGTGTCAGAATAGAAGAAGCTCTGATATATATTGTTATATGCAACTTGAGATTTGGTGGGGGTGGGGGGGTTAACAAAACCATTCCAGTTTACCTGGAATTAAAAAAAAATTTTTTTAATTTACTTATTTGACAGAGGGAAACGTAGCCAGAGAGGGAACACAAGCAGGGGGAGTGAGAGGAGGAGAAGCAGGCTTCCTGCTGAGCAGGGAGCCTGATGTGGGACTCGATCCCCGGTCTCCGGGATCATGACCTGAGCCGAAGGCAGTTGCTTAACCAACTGAGCCACCCAGGCGCCCCCTAAAAAAATTTTTTTAAAAAGATTTTATTTATTGTTTGACCGAGAGAGATCCAAGTAGGCAGAGAGAGAGGGGGAAGCAGGCTCCCTGCTGAGCAGAGAGTCTGATGTGGGTGCTGATCCCAGGACCCTGAGCCGAAGGCAGAGGCTTTAACCCACCCAGGTGCCCTAAAAAATATATTTTTAAAAGATTTTATTTATTTGACAGAAAGAGGAAACACAAGCAGGGGAAGTGGGAGAGGGAAAAGCAGCCTTCCCCCCAAGGAAGGAGCCCAATGTGGGGCTGGAGCCCAATGTGGGGCTTGATCCCAGGACTCTGGGATCATGACCTGAGCCAAAGGCAGTTGCGTAAGGACTGAGCTATGCAGGCGCCCCTGGAAAAAAATTTTTTTACACGACTGGGAATTGGCAAGAGATTTATTTTTGTAAAGTATAATAACATTGGGGGCTTGTGCTATCAAGCATTAAAATATATTCCCAGGGGCGCCTGGGTGGCTCTGTTTGTTGAGCGACTGCCTTCGGCTCAGGTCATGATCCCGGAGACCCGGGATCAAGCCCCACATCGGGCTCCCTGCTCGGCGGGAAGCCTGCTTCTCCCTCTCTCACTCCCCCCACTTGTGTTCCTTCTCTAGCTGTGTTTCCTTCTGTCAAAAAAATAAAATCTTCAAAAATAAAATAAAATAAGATATATTCCCAAACGGTAATAATCACACTATGTGGTAGCATCATGGGAAGAGACGGTAGATTCCTGGAGCAGAATAGGTCTGGAGGTAGGGCTACATGAGTATAAGAGTTTATTAATGTGATAAAGGTACAGCTCAAATTAGGGCAAGTAAGAGGTCTCCGGGTAATGCTATAGCCTCAGACTTCACTTCAGATGCAAAGAGACGGGGCCTCTTTTCCCTCTGAACATAGTCCATCAGCGGGCCTTTGCCAGTAAGGGATTGGTTAAAAGCAATTAACATGAGTCTCTCCCTGAACAGTGTCCTCAGCAAGTTACCAGCCATTATCTTGCCTGGTCTTCAAGGAGTCAGCACAGAGTCATATGCATTCTAAAAAATGTTTCATTCCTTCCCCATGTTAAAGTCATCCAAACTGATTACTGCAAATTTAAAAAAAAGGAAAGAAAGTGAACCCCCCCACAAGCCCACTACACACATATATTCATCTTTTCCAAAACCAATTTTGCAACCCTCTGAGTTCACATCATATCGTGGGTGTTTACATAACCTTTGAAAGCATAATTTTTAAAAAGGATTTTATTTATTTAATGACAGAGAGAGATCACAAGTAGGCAGAGAGGCAGGCAAAGAGAGAGGAGGAAGCAGGCTCCCTGCTGAGCAGAGAGCCCCACACGGGACTCAATCCCAGGACCCTGAGATCATGACCTGAGCCGAAGGCAGAGGCTCTAACCCACTGAGCCACTGAGGCGCCCTGAAAGCATAATTTCTGATGGCTGTGTGCTACTTCTTAAGAGGCAGACACCATGATTTACTTAGCTGTTCTCCTAAAATTGATTCCTTTCCAGACAGTTATTATAAATGTTTCCATGAATGACCTGCTGCCTTTAAAAACTCTCTTGGTTATTTTCTTGGGCACAAAGTTTTCTACAAGAGGGGTCACCAGGTCAAAGGGCAGAACGCGTTCAAGAGTCTTGATAGAGAATTTGCGGGTTGCTTTTCTGAAAGATGAATCAACACAGGATCATCGACATGAGCATTATTTTTAGGGTTTTTTTTTTGTTTTCGTTTTGGCATTTTGCTAAGCTCACTCAGTGTCAAGTGCCAGGGCTTAGCATTAGGTAATATTATCCTCACATCCACCCCGGAAGGGAACACCGATTTTATAGCTCGGCTCAGAGAGGACTCCCTGGGGCCGCGGTTGCCCAGCCAGAAGGGAGTCGAGCACGGATTCAACTTCTCCGACTTCTGTGTGCTTGGACGTAGTTGGAAGGAAGCCTGAGCGATCTTAACTCGGCTCCTTCTCTCCCTTCCCATTGGCTCCGTCTCGGTTCTCGCCAGAGTGAGCTTTCTAAGCCCCGCGGAGGTAATGCTGTCACACCCTTTCCTAGCGCTCCCTGCCCTTCGGGATAAATTATGCCCAAGGCCAGGCCTTCGAAGCTCCCACGGTCCAGGCTGCCCTTCCACCCACGGGCGCGACGTCCTACTGACTCCCGCCCCTGCCTCGTGATGTGGCCACGCGGAGCCACATTCGCACCTCTAAATACAAGCAGAATTAGGAGCCCGTGCCGGCGCCCGGGGCTGCAGCGGAGCGGGTCCCGAGCTTTTAGGGCAGCGCTTGTCACACGACCGCAGGGACTGGCTGACTCGGGCTTCCGCGGCCGAGCGCGCGGGGCCGGCCTCCAATCTGCGTGCCTCTAGCGCCACCTTGCGCCGTGCCCCCTCCTCCGCAAATCGGCGCTTAAGGCAAAAGAAGCCGATTGTCCCGGGTTGTTACCTTTACGGGCCGGGCCGTTTTAGGTAACCGAAAAAGGAAAAGGGATCACCACTTAGTAACCACGGGTTGTTTGGCTCAGTGACTCCATGTAGGGGACCAAGGAGAGGGGCGCCGGGATGAGAGACTGGGTCGTCATTAAAGAGTCCTTGGGGCAGGACAATTTCAGGTTTAGGATGAGAGCCGTTTTTCATAATGGAACTCTGCCTTCCTCATCCCCTCCCGAGTCAAAGCGAAGAAACACCTTGAGACAGACTTCCCCACCCTCTTCGAGGGCATATTCTTCTGCCCACTGTACCTGTCACCCTCTCTCCGGGTCTCGGTGCCCGAATGTGCCGCGGTCGGCAGCACGGCCCCTCCCACTCCAGTCCCGCGCGGGCCCCCCGGATCGCGGGACATTGGCGGCCACGGGGAGGTCGGTTGGGGACAGTCTTTCTCGATGTCGCCCGCGATGTTCCCGCCAGACGACAGGCCCCTCCGGGAGACAGACGGACCTCGGGCTCGGAGCCGCTGGTTCCCGGGGCAGAGGACGCGGGGCGGAGGGTCTGCGCCGTCTAGGGCCCCCTCGCGGAGCCCAGCCGCGTCCACCACCGCAGGGGAGGCGCGGGGTAAGCGGGCGCGGTCCCCGCAGCGAGACCAGAACGCTGGGCAAGACCTCGCGGCGCCGCTAGCGGCACCGGTCCTCCGGTCCTCCAGAGGGCGCTGCGGCGGCCCGGTCCACACATCAGCCTTTCCAGCGGCCAGGCCCGGGCGGAGCCGCGAGCTCCCGCGGCCCAGTCGGGTCCGCCAGTGGGGGCGGGGCGACTGCAGCGGGGGTTCGGGGAAGCGAAGTGCGCGGGCCGAGCGCGACTGGGGGACGCACGCGAGGCTTAGGGGCCACTTGGATGGAGGCTGCGGGCGTCGCGGGCAGGTGGGGTGACCGGATTTGATGTGTAATGCTGGCTGGATCTGCAGAGGAAGGGGTTAGCGGAGTGGGGGAGGGAAGCCCTCCTCTCACTTTGTTCGGAGGCCAAAGCGGAAAGATTGGGGTGTTATTATTGACACAGAATGGGCGCGAGGGAGGGGTGGTGTGGAGAGGGGCTGGCATCGGGACGTGACGACGCGAGAAAGGCTGGGGGCGGGGCAGGTGCATTTAGGTGGGACGCTCCCCCGGGAGGACCGAGCCCTGGGAGGGGGAGATGGAGGGCGGGGTTGGGCGTTCGAAGGAAGGACTGCTGGCAGGATTTGCGGGAAGGTGGCGGGAGGGGGCCGTTATTGAAAGCATGGGGTTGCGAGTGCGGCATGCGCTTGGCAGGACTGGGGTGTGGCCGTGAAGCTCCGCGGGCAGGTGTTTGAGGGCCACGGGCGGGGGTGGGTAGGCGTGGACGCAGGGGTCCTTCCTTACTCCGTGTCCCTCCTTCAGCCACCATGTTCAACCAGCAGCTCCAGCAACAGCAGCTCCTACAGCTCCAGCAGCTGCTCCAGCAGTCCCCGCCGCAAGCCCCACTCCCCATGGCCGTCAGCCGGTGAGTGCCCCTCCGGAGGGGTGGACGGCTTCAGCCGTGGCACTCAGAGCCCCCCTCGCGGAGACCCCATCCCAGCCCTTTCTCCCAGGGACATCCTTGTTTCAGCCCCGGAAGCCGTCAGCTCCCACCTTGAGAGGTTCCCGTGGCTGCCATAGAGGGCAGAGAATGGAGGTGAGGGAAGAGGGAGGGTTTGACGGCCCCAAAGCCTTCTGACCCCCCCTTCTCAACACGCAGGGGGCTTCCCCAGCAGCAGCCGCAGCAGCAGCTTCTGAATATCCAAGGTGCCAGCACCGCCTCCCTCCTCAATGGCTCTGTGCTCCAGAGAGCTTTGCTTTTGCAGCAGTTGCAAGGTAGGACGGGCCCCTTCTTGCTGCATCGTGGTGGTGGTGCTGTGGCATCCCCTGGATCCCCGTTTCCACTCAGTCTCACCAAATCCACACGCTAACTCAGAGGGAACTACCCTTGGCGTCTTAGTTTGCTGCTGAGGACTTGGGGGGCTCCAGTAGGTGGAAGTATCAAAGTTGCTCCGCTGGACGGGGTCTGTCTGATCCAGAGGCGTGCCCTTGGCCGTGGTGCTGGCGCTGTGGGCAGTCCTCAGCACAGCTCACTCCCATTCAGATTAGATGAGATGAGGGATGGAAAGATCTCTTTGGACCACTCTTCCCCACATCCCATTTAATAGATGAGGAGGCTGAGGTCCAGAGCTGGGGGAAGCCATTTGCCTTGGGTTATGCAGTTAGATTAAGACCTGAGCCTTCTGACTCTCTGCATCTCCCTGTGGGTGTCTCTGGACATATTGTCTCAGTTTCCCCAGGTGGGGAGCCATCTCTTAGCTCTTCCTTCTATTATGCTGCTCCAGATAACCTCAGCCCCTTTGATATTAATCTTAGGAGCCCAGTGACTGGAGTCAGCTTATGTTCAGACTTCCCACACGATAGCTGTGGCTTGCTGTGTGGTACTTCTGGGCGGTGTGCTGTGCTGAGACCATTACAAACACAATTCCTTGGCTCTGCTGACAACCCTAGGGGTGAGGGAGGGGATACACTCATGATCCCATTTTACAGATGAAAAAACTGAGGCCTAGAGAGGAATTATGTGCCCACAGTCACATAGCGGGTAGGTGTGGATTAGAGGGAGAGTTAGAGCCCAGATCTTGCTACAGAGCTGTGTTCTTAAATGCTAGGCTGTCCCACCATCCAGCAGGGTACACTGCTAGGTCAGAAGATGTCTTGACTTTCACTCTCAGGCCTGCCACATAAGCATGGAAGGTCCTGGAAGTGATTTGCAAAAGATCAGTGGATAGGTGGAGAGAAAAGCACACACAGGGACCCACAGTGTATACATATGTATGTCCCCCTTTTTTTCTCCCATTTAAAAAGTCACACTCATCAAACAAAAGTGAAAAAAATTTTTTTAGAGTATAAGAAAACCCAAATTGTCATAGATAGACTCACTCACCTCCTGAAGGAAAACAAAAACAAAAAAACACCTGTCACCATTTGGTCTTATTCCCTCCCATTTTTTTCTAGGCCCAAACTTGGGAATTTGTATATGATTGTGGTTGGTTATTGACATGGGAGTGAAAGGGTGTGTCTTCTTTTTCATGGAACAGAATGGCATGGTCATTTAACAGATCTGACAGTCTCTGTAAAGATGATTTTTTAACAGCTGTTCGTATTCCACTGGAGGGCAAGCCCTCATGTACCTAAAATCAGCTGCTTCCTTTTTCTCCCCACCCCCCCTTTTTTTTATTTTTCTTTTTTTTTCTGGTTTAAATAACTTGGGGCTGAATATCATGTTTGAGATGATTTTCTTAGACTGTACTCTGAAAAGTAGAAAAGCTGCGTCGGGGGTGGGTGTTTTATGGCTCTTGATAAGTATTGCCACCTTGCTTTCCCCAAGGACTGGACCAGCTTACAATGCCGTCAGCCACGTATGACAGTCCCGGGCTCACCATACCCACAGCAGCACTGGGTATTATATGCTTTTTTTGTTAAAAAATAAATATATATGTATGTATACGTGATTTACTAACTTGGTTGGCAAAAAAGCTACATCATTAATGTTTTACTTTACATTTCTCAGAGTGCTAGTTCAGTCGTATGTTTTTTATTTGTCCGTTCAACATTCATATTTCTTTTTGTGACTTGTCCACATCCTTTGTCCATTTTTCTTTCAGATCTTTGAGATCTCTTGATCTTACTGTTTTTAAGTTGGCATTCTCTTTGCGCATATGTGTACATGTAGTTATTTTGTTTTAAGTTAATGTTCATTGAACACTTCCTGGGTCCCAGGCACCCTTGTATTTGTCATTGAATCCTCATTAAGCTGCAAGTCAAGCAGTTATTATCCCACTGTACAGATGAGGGAACTGAGGCTAAGAAGGGGAAGTGATTTGCTCAAGGTCACAGCGCTTGGGCTCTAGGACTTGAACTAGATGTGACAGCACATTTGACCCATGTCTTCAACCTCTATGCTTCCTGTCCCGGCTTTGGAGAAAGGATTTGAACTGTCGCTTATGGTTCAAACACCTCCTGAGCACTAGGCCTCTGAGTTAGATGAGGTGCTTGCCCTTATAGCAGTTCCGAGGGTCGTTGGGCGTGGGAGGCAGACAAGGAAATTGTGCTAGGTCCTAGGACAGGGAAGCTGGTGCCTCTGGGGACACACAGCAGATCTGAGAAGGCCTCTCAGAGGATAAACACCTAAAGGGAGATCTGAAGGATGACCGGGAGGTAGTTGAGCAGAACAGTCCAGGCAGAAGGAACAGCATATGCAAAGGCCCAGAGGCAGGAAAGAACCAGGCTTGTTGAGGGGCACACAGAAGCATATGGCTGGAGTGTAGTGGGTGCATGTGTGGGGAGACCAGCAAGAAAGGAGGCATGGGAGGAGGGCAGGGCCAGACCCCCGCAAGGTGAGGAACAGGCTCCTTTCCAAGCAGCAGGAAGCTGTGGAAGGATTTAGGCGGATGGAGAGAAGTGAAGGCAGAATGAGCAGAGACCCTGGGCAAGCTACACCTGCACTCTATGGCTATTTTGTCATTGGTAGAGACCATAATACCCACCCTGAGGGGTGGCTGGGCTGAGTGACTGAGGCCACGCATGCAAAGTGCTTGGCAACTGCCTGTTTCCCGGTAGACCTTCTGTTGGGGGATGGGTGAGATAGGACAACTTGCCGGTTCTCCCTATGGGTACTCTGCTGGGATTTCACACACCTTAAGGTGTGCCCTAAAGCATGCTAGAGGATGAGTGGGGTTGTGGGGGATGATGCACAGGCTGCTGACCAGGGTGTCCCTCTCCTCATCTTGAGCAGAAAACCAGCCCTAAAGCCCCCTCGCCACCAGTGCCCAAAGTGGGAGTGAGCCTTTGGTTCTCCTCTCTCTCCTCTGGCTACTGTTATATGGGAAGGGTCCCTGTCAAAGTCATCTGTATTATTTCCACGATGCTTTTGGGGGCTGGCGCCTGACCCTGGCCTTTACCATCCAATAGCATTGTAACCCCTCTTCTCCCCTCTTCCTGCCCACAGGTAACCTCCGTGGCTACAACCTGGCAGCCCCCAGCCTGACAGCCCCCGGCCTCACGCCCCCCCATCTGGGCACCCCAAATCTACAGCAGTTCTTCCCCCAGGCCACTCGGCAGTCCTTGCTGGGTCCCCCTCCTGTCGGGGTCCACATGAACCCCTCCCAGATCAACCTTTCAGGGCGGACTCCCCAGAAACAGGCCCGCACCCCCTCCTCCACCACTCCGCATCGCAAGGTGAGTAGTGGCCAGGGAGGGCCGAGGGTGGGGATGGGAGTGGGAAGAATGGACATCAGCCCAGCGCCGCCCACCTGGCTCACAGCAGGCCTTCGGGCAGGTCACGTCCCCTTTGGCCCTCAGTTTCCCCGTCTGTAAAAAGGGGGGTAAGTTGGCCTTGTCTCGTGTTTCCCAAATTTCAGATATTCGTGAACCTCTGGTGAAGACTTTTTCCATAGCCAAACAGCACCAGTAATCTTAATTGACCTCATGTTTCTCTCTTTGCAAACACACGGAGATACAAGTGGCACCGAACTCTATAGTAGTTGGAGGTGCCCTCTGATGGTTCTCTGTAAATCCTAGCTGCCCTGTAGAAAGAAAATATAAACCATATATGGAATTTAAGTTTCTTTTGTAATCATATTAACAAAGGAAAAGGAAACTGGTGAAATTAATTTTACCAACAGATTTTAGTTAACCCGATATGGGAAAAACATTTTAGCCTTTAATCAATATGTAAAAAATGAATGAGACATTTTATATTCCTTGGTCTTTTGTACCGAGTCTTCAAAATCTGGTGTGTACCTCCCTTTGGCTGGTGACCATTGCAGAGCTGAAAAGGCAGGCACCCGGGGGCAGGGCCTAGCTTTGAATGAATTAGCTTCTTCTCTGTTACATTTATTTAACAAGGAAACATTATGTCACTTCCTGAAATTTTAAAAACAATCTAATTGCTGTCTGTGCAACTAAAAGAAAGGTAATGGGGTACAACAATGTTATAAAAGCCTAAACTCTATACTGTTGCCATCTGAAGTTTCTGGAACTGCACCCCCAGCTCCTTGTGCATTGGTGGGGAGGCTAAAGGTATCAGAGGAGGCTCTTCCCGACATAAGCAGAGAGACTCAAGGAGACTTGCAAGGGGATAACTTCTCTGGGACTCTTCTGTCCCTGAGTGTCCCAGCAGCTCCTTACAGCACGCTCCTGAGAACATTCCAGGGTAGGGGCGGTACCCTCCCACCCGTCTTTGGTCTGCTGTAAGGCCAGCCCACATCTGGAGGTGAGGCATCTCCCTCCAGAGAGGGGTCCTGGCCTCCAACCTGCCAGTTGGGGCTTGTCCTCACATGGTCTTCCTGTCTAGTGCTCCCTGCTGCTCATTTTACATCAGGGGAAACTGAGGCTCAGGGAGTGGGGTGGAGGCTGCCCTGAGCCACACAGACCCAGAGTCCAGGCCTCCTGACTTACAGGCCAGCCAATAGTTTTGGAAGGGCCGAAGTCCTTCTGTGGTGCAAGTTTCTGCTCAGTGCTGGTTCCTTGGGCTTAGGAAGGAGAGAGGTTGCAGGCAGACTTCTGGGGCTAATGGGAGTGCCTTGGACCCGCCAGAGCCATGCATTTATTTAACAAACATCTGTGAGTCCTCTAGGGGCCTCCATGGTGCAGACAGCACATCTGGCCTGACCCTCCTGGAGGTCTTAGGCTGGGGAGGTCCAGGCAGAAGGTGGCAGCAATGGAGAGGCATCTGTGCAAATAATATTCCCACCAATTAATTAAGACTTTGGAAAATGCCACAGAAACGAAGCCCAGGCTACTGGGAACCCTTATTAAAGGTCTACTCTGGGGTCAGGAGGGCTTCCTGTAAGAAGTGCCTTTGAGGCTCTGGGTGAAGGTCTAGGGAAGAAAGAAGCCTAGGACTTTGGGGAACCAGAGAGAAGGCCAGTGTATACATAGGGTAAGAGAGAGAGTAGGGAAGCTGGCTGGAGGTGGAGGCACAGGGACAGGGGTTACATTGGGTGATGGTTTTGGGCTTGGTTAAGGAAGGAGTACTCTAGAGTCAGAGGAGTACAGGAGGATTTCAGACTGAAAGGGGGCAAAAGCCAGGATCAGATTTGCATTTTAGAAAGATCCTTCTGGCTGCTTCATGGAGAAGAAGGAAGGCCCCTCTGTGTCCCCCAAATCTGGGTGAATAGCCAGGCAGCTAGATGGACCCACCTAGAGATGATTCCTGGGGTGCTTAGGATCGTCTGTAGGCACCTCTGGGCCAGGCCCACCAGAGGTCCCCAGGCCCCTTCATCCCCTAGGGGACTGTTACATCTGCTCTTGACCAGGGTGTATGTATAGGGATGGGTGGCAGATGTCAGAACCAGTTTCTGAAAGGAAGCAGGATTCTTATTCTCAGACGATGCCCATAGAAGACAAGTCAGACCCTCCAGAGGGGTCTGAGGAAGCTGTCGAATCCCAAACAAACACGCCAGAAGGTAAGGGAGGGAGGCTGCTGGACTTTTGGAGGGGCCACGGGTTGGGGTAGGGGAGGTGCAGGGTCAGTGATGGAGGCAGACCTGGGGGTAGGGCTCTTGGCACCGGGGGAGCCCAGGCCCCATCTCTCAGAGCTAGGTGGTTGTGCCCCACACAGCATCAGCAGTCACTCATCTGCCCTCCGTTCTAGACCAAGGTTCCCCACCCTGCCCAGATGACATCACGAAGGAGAAAGGCAGTCTAGCACCTAGTCCCGAGTCTTCTGAGGCATCTGAGCCACCAGCTAAGAGGCCAAAGAGGTAACTGATGCTGAAAACCTGCCCAGGTCCAGGGGCCCTGTACCCTCATTCTTGCAGAAGGCTGGGGGTGGGTGTAGGCAGGGAGTTCAGGACCCTTCAGGGTGCTGGAAGAAGGAAAGGGCCTTGGCATCTGGCTTGGAGGAAGGTCAAACCCAATTCTGCATCTTGCTTGGGAAGGCCCCCCGGGGGAGAGTCTCCAGTGTCTTCCCTGAGACTGAGCCACCTGGAGGCAGGCTAGGTGGCCAGGTTGGACAGGTGAACGTGTGCATCTGGGACCTCAACTGGGCAGAGGTTGGACGGCTTTACAGGGCCTTGGATTCATTTTAGCAGACTGTGGGAGGTGGGGCTTCGGGATCCTCCCAATTTATTTGGGCAGACTGGGGCCCCGGCAGCTGCAGGCCCTTCCTGGAATGCCCCGCCCATACATGCTAGAACTAGGACAACTTGGATCTTGGCCTTTTTGAGGAGCCCCTGGGGTCCACTGGGAGACCCTGCAAGCTACCTTTTGATCCTCCCTAGCTCAGAGTTGCCCGCAGAGAAGGGGCCCCCTGGGCAGCTGCAGGCGAAGGTCCCGCCTCAGGCCCGCACCATGGCACCAAAGCAGACGCAGACACCCGAGCTGCTGCCCGAGCCACCGGAAGCCCGAGTGCTGCCACGATTCCAGCCACGGGTTCTGCAGATTCAGGCCCAGGTGCAGCCGCAGACGCCGCCACTGACGCCCCCCATGGACGCCCCAGCGCAGCGCCAACCGCAGAAGCAGGCTCAGACGCAGACATCTCCGGAGCACGTGGGGCTGCCCCCGGGGCCGGAGAGGGCTGGGCCACAGAAGCAGGTGCAGCCCCAGGCACCTTCCCAGCCGCTGGGGCAGAGGCAGTCGTCTCTGCAGAAGCAGGCACAGACGCAGACATATCCTCAGGTCCAGCCGCACGAGCAGTCACGGGGGCAACCTCCAGCACCGGCACCGGGGCCACAGCCCGACCAGACTGAGGGACCGCCTCAGCCCCCGCCACGGGTGTTGGTGCCGGCACCAGAGCCGGTTCCAGTGCAGACTGCGGCGCTGGAGACGCCGTCTGATAACAGAGATACTGGAGCCAGTAAGCGAGCCCTGGTTTCCAGTTGCTGCGGGATGGGACAGCCCTGCCCAGACCCCTTGGCTCCTCCCCTGGTGCCTTATGGCCCTGACCAGGGCTCGGGGCTGTCCCCACCAGAGGCTTCAAGGGCCTGGTGGTGGGTAGAGAAGGGGGCTGTCAGGCCCAGGTCCCTTGGGCCCGTGGGAGATGGACCCGTCTGTCATTTCAGGCCCGGAGGAGGCCTTGCCAGAGCCAGGGGATGCCCAGGTCAGCGTGGAGAGCCAGGAGGAGTTGACCAGTGGCCTGGATGTAGGAGAATGCGAAAAAAGAGCAAGAGAGATGCCAGGGGTAGGTCACATGCTGCTGGGGCTGCTCGGGGACCAGCTTCCCGCTCCCACCCCTTGCCACCCCTCTCGTTTCCCCACCACCACCCACGGTAGGCAGAGCGGACTGGGTTTGACTGTGGCCTCGTGGCCTTCCCGTGCCTTCGCTCTGAAGAACTAGAGGTTGTGGTCACAGGTCCCTTCCAACCTGCTCGTCCCCAGACTAGAGCCCTTGGTCTGCTCTCAGGGGGACCATTGCTGTAGTGGAGAGAGCACAGAGCGATGCCTGTGCGTGCGGTTCGGGCTCCAGCTCTGCCTCAGAGTGCGACTGCGGCCAAACCCGCTCCCTTCTTTGTGCCTCCGTTTCTCCATCTGTCACAGGAGGATGGGGTGGGGTGCACTTTACTGTTGGGTGGGCTTAGGTCTGTGAGCCTGGAGGGTTGCCTGCCAGCTCAGCCTCAGTTTTCCCATCTGTTAAGGGGGCTGTCAGGAGGGTGCCAGCGAGACGCCGCTCATGGATGTTTAGCCTGGGGTCTGGCCCCCCACAGGTGCCCCGCTGGTGGTAGCTCTTGCCCCTTCTTCCGGTGCAGGTGTGGGGTGCCGGGGGCTCCCTGAAGGTCACCATCCTACAAAGCAGCGACAGCCGTGCCTTCAGCACCGTCCCCATCACCCCCGTGCCCCGCGCTGGTGACTCGGTGTCCGTCGCGCCGGCCGCCACCAGCACACCCTCTAAGCAGACCCTCCAGTTCTTCTGCTACCTCTGTAAGGCTAACTGTAGCAGCCAGCAGGTACTGTGGGCCGGGGCCTGGGAAGGGGGCATTCCAGTGGGCAGGGGGTAGGTGTCTACAGGGCATGCCTGGGCCTGGCCGCCATGCCCAAGCGGCCCCGTGGGCCCCATGGGCCCCGTGAGTCCCTGAGCGCCATCTACGGCAGCTCTGTCTGCTCTGGAAACATCTCCTGACCTGCCAAGAAGTCAGGATCTGTGGATCCAGCAGGCCAGGTCTGAATCAGCCCTGACTAGCAGTGTAGATGCCGGAAGGCAAACTCCCCTCCATGTGCCTTCGTTTCCTCGTGCATCAGATGAAGAAACACTTGAGAACTCACCTTGCTGGGAGGCTCTGAAGATTCAGGGACTTGACCTTGAAGTCATGAGCCCCCGGCCCAGCCCAGAGTGAGCATAGTAGCCCTTATGACAGCACTGCGCTTGTCTTGCGACCACTTGCCCGTGTCATCCTGAGCAGAGCCTTGGGGGCTGGAGGTCAGTCGAACCACTCCCTGTCTCTGAGGGGCTCCCACAGTGCCCAGGGGGAGCAGCAGAAGGCCTGGCTGCTGTGTGCTCACTCAGTGCCTCAGTTCGCCATCCTCCTCTGGCCCCCACAGGGCTGTCATAAGAAAAACAGCCTCAGTGGCAGTGGCGGTGACAGGAGGGTGGCCATGGAGCTGAGGCCACAGTCCTCCTCCCGAGCCCCACCCTCGCCCGCCGTTCCGGGGCTCACTCTCCATCCCACTGCAGGAGTTCCAGAACCACATGTCGGGGGCCCAGCACCAGCAGCGGCTCGGGGACATCCAGCACACAAGCCAGGCCTGCCTCCTGTCCCTGCTGCCCATGCCCCGGGATGTCCTGGAGAGAGAGGACGAGTGAGTGGGGTATCTTGGAGGCTCCGTGTTAGGGGGTAGATGGTCTTGCAGGCCAGGCAAGGCTGAGAGGGGCCCTGAGTCCGCCATCTACAAGGTCTGCCTTTGGGTTAAGTATTGCTCGAAGCCAGAGGCCTCTTCACACCATTAACTGTTTACCCGTGGACCTCAGTTTCCTCATCCGTAAAATGGCCTGGTGAAGGGTGCATTTGAAGAATCCATGAACTGGATAGTCTCTTAAGGTGCCATGTAGGCAGGAACAGTGTGACTGACCACCCACATGGGAAGGAGGTGGGTTGTGGCACAGACGCCTGGTTCTCTGGCATAGGTTTTGACCCCAACCAGGGGGGCACAGAGGCAGGCATCAGTCATCTCGTGGCCTGAGGTTACAGCTACCCTGCATCTCCCCCTTTCATTGTCATGGACACTTCACTTATCTGAAATATGAGCCCTCCTGAAGTCCAGCACTAGCTCTTGGGCTAAGGAGGCCTGGTGGATGCTGGGAGACCCTTCACCATGGGCAGTCACAGAAGACTGGGAAGCGGAGAAGCAGGTCAGCGCCCCCTCAGGCCATGCTGGGGGGCATGGGCTCTGTTTCCCAGGACAGCTGCCCCTCAGCCTCAGGTCTCCTGATACTCCAGAGAATCTAGAAACTCAGCTTTGTACATGAAATCTCCCAGTTTCAGAATACTAGCAGCTAGTTCAGAATCAAATGAAACAAAGCCTAGGGAGGCTGAATCCAATCCCATGACGGGCTGGACAGGCCCCAGGGCAGTGGCTGGGGGCTCTGCCGGGAGCACTCACAGAGGGTCACAGCTCGGGGCTTGCTCCTTGTGTGCCCTGGGTGATGGAGTGCTCTCTCCAGAGGCAGTGGCGTCTCTGTTAGGTGGTTCTCACTTTGAGAAGACAAAGTTATGTAGTCCCGACATGGTTGTGTAGCACATTCTTGAGCCTTACACTCCCCTTGCCCGAGGCCCCAGGAATTCTACTTGGGTGAAGTAATCATATATACAGAAGAAAGGTGACTTTTAAAGATGTTCCTTGCAGAGGATTGTCACAGTGAAGAATTTTCATCAGAAACTGTCACAGATCTCCACTCCTGTGGGATGAGTTAGCTCAGGCTTGTCCACATGGTGGAATAGCTAAGGAGGACAGTAGCGGGGAATTCAGGAGACTGTGGAAACAGGTCTGATACAACGTCAGGTTGGAACAGGGTTCAGATCTGCATTTGCAGAGTGAGCTCAGTTATATGAAAACCTCTCTTGTGGACACAAGGAAACTAGAAAGATGTGGCGCATCCTGCAAACAGGCTTTAAGGGGCAGGAGACTCATGGAACCGTCTCCTGATGATGTCTCCCCTTGAAGCCTGACCAGGGCCCCTGAGGCCACACAGAGCACTGCAGTCCTTCCGATAGGCTGCCTGTCCTTCCTTCATCCAGCATAGTCCGATGCTGTGCCTGGCCCTGGGATTCTGCGACGGAGTCCTGGCCTCCCAGAGCTTGCCACAGTCCAGTAGGGGCAGACAAGGGATCAGGTCTTCCTGGGTGCGTTGTAGAAAATGCTATGGCTGTGGCCCTTTGGGAAGTCTGGCTTACTGGGGCGGGGTAGGTCCAGGAGTAGGAGGAGTGGCAAGAACAGCTCCAGGAAGGACAGAGCATCTGAACTGAAGGGTGTGTCACCTGCTGGCCTCCTGGTATCCCAAATGCTTTTAATCCCCCTCCCCGCCCCGCCCAGCTTCCGAGGTTATTATTCTCATCTAAGTATTCTTCCAGATGCATCTCAAAAGTGTTTTCTTTCTTTCTTTCTTTCTTTCTTTCTTTCTTTCTTTCTTTCTTTCTTTCTTTCTTTTTTTTAAGATTTATTTATCTATTTATTTGACAGTGAGACAGCGAGAGCAGGAACACGAGCAGGGGGTGTGGGAGAGGGAAAGCAGGCTTCCTGCTGCACAGGGAGCCCGATGTGGGGCTCGATTCCAGGACCCTGGGATCATGACCTGAGCCAAAAGCAGACGCTTAATGACTGAGCCCCCCAGGCACCCCCATTGTTAAGTTTCTAAAAACATGTGTGTTGGAGTTGCATTTCATTTATGGAACGTCTTGGGAGAGTGGCTGTCTTTCCGACAAGGGCAGTGCCACACTCCTTCTTGTGATTGTCACCATTTAGAGAGCCCCCGCCGAGGCGCTGGTGTAACACCTGTCAGCTCCACTACATGGGGGACCTGATCCAGCACCGCAGGACGCAGGACCACAAGGTCTGAGCTGCAAGGTGCCCACACATGCTGTCTCCCAGCCACGGGGCTCATGGGGTTCCTGGCAGCTCCTCTCTCACCCTGCCCTATCCCTGTCCTCCATTGCCACCTGCTGTCCCATCTCGAAGCCCACGGCACAGGGAGGGGGGTGTGTGCCCATGTTCTGGGGACAGGCCAAAGCACAGCCAGCTGATGACAGATGTGGGAGAGGAGGTGTCACTGGGGATAGCCAGGCTGCCCCCGGGGACACCGCCCACCACCCACTAGGCCTGTCCTCCTTTCATCAGATCGCCAAGCAGTCCCTGCAACCATTCTGCACTGTTTGCAACTGCTATTTCAAGACCCCCCGCAAGTTTGTGGAGCATGTGAAGTCCCAGGGGCACAAGGACAAAGCCAAGGAGGTAACCCCAGCTCTCTCGGAGGACATGGGCCCATGGAGAGCCTTGGCCGAGGCCACACAGTGGTTGAGGTTTAGCCCAACCTGAACTCGGCAGCTCCGGAGAGATTGGGACTCTTCGGGCTGGGGGTGGGGTGGCACATCAGCTGCCCAGAGCTGCCCTGAGCCCTGGCCCTTTCCCCCGGGCAGCTGAAGATGCTCGAGAAGGAAATAGCCAGTCAAGATGAGGACCACTTCATCACGGTGGATGCCGTGGGCTGCTTTGAGGGTGATGAAGAGGAGGAAGAGGAGGAGGACGATGACGAGGAAGAAGAGATCGAGGTTGAGGAGGAATTCTGCAAGCAGGTGCTTGGGGGGGGCAGTGCCAGAGAGGGCATGGGGGGACAGCCTGGACTCCCAGACCGGGTGGGACCTCACCCCACCTCCCAGGGGCATGGTGCTGCCATTTATGAGCACTAATATATGGCAGGATTTAGCATGAACAGGACTGTATTCCATACGACTAGGTGTAAATATCCATCGTGAGGACAGCAGGGTGGCCAGCAACAGGACCTCGAAGCTGGGCTGAAATCTTGACCTGTGTCGAGGGAGGGAAAGGGCGTCTTAGGCCAGTAAAGGCAATGGAGAGAACTCTGTGGGGTACATAGAAGCATCAGCGCAAGCTGAGGATGACGATGATAGCAGCAGTCAGCACTGAGCATTTATTATATGTCAGATGTGTACCGAGCACTTTCCTGGCTGAATCTCACCGACTTGGATGCCAGGAAGCGAGGCTCCGGAGCCTGTGCTCATACAAATGAGGACCTGGGGGAGCTTGGGTTCTTTTCATGTAAGAAATGAAAAGCAGCTGCTCTGAGCCAGGCCCTGGTGCTGGACGTGGGGCTATGTCAGGATCAAGGCCACTGCCTGCCTGGAGTGTGCCCATTGTAGTCTGGAGTGGAGAGGGGCAGCCAGAGGGGCATCGTGAAGGGGCTGTGGATGGAGGGTTGTGAGGAAGGTCTTCAGCCCCAAGCAGGTTTGTTACATACGGTCAGCGGCGCTGTGACCTCAGGCAAGCGCCTTGGCTTCTCTGAGCCCCAGTTGTGCAGTCTCAGCTCAGGCTGTGAGGGTAGGCCAAAGTCTGGGGTGGCAAAGGGGTATGGCTGTCACTCTTGGAAGGCACATTTGTTTGCCCGGTAAGGGGAGGAGGGCACTACTGGAGTTGGACGGCAGCTGAGATGAGGGGTCCTTGATCACCTGAAACCCAACCCCTCTGGGACTGAGGTCCCGGCAACATCAGGAATTCAGGGAGCTGGCAAGGGGCTCATGGTTGAATGTAGCCGGGACTTAGGGCTCACCAGGGTTAACTAGTCTGCTCCTCTATAAACTTTGGGCGAGCAAGTTAATGTGCCTGGACCTCAGTTTCCTCTTATGTAAAATGGGTCAACCATAGAGGATTGTTACGGGATGCAGAGATGGCACTCATGGTGTGCTGGGTACACCCGCATGGATTATGATCACTGTGGAAGCAGGAGGGCTTCCTGGAGGAGGGGACTGATTGAGTGGAATTCAAAAAGTATAGATTGGGAAGGGCACTCTGGCAGGATCAGCATGTGCAAAGGCTCAAAGAATGCTACCCACAACCTCCTGGGCATCCTCCTGGGAATCAAGGGGGCGGTGTTGAGGAGGGTGGGTGGAAACCAGACCTACCCGCCTTTGGGAAGAGCACAGAAGCTTGAACCAAGGCCCACACTTGCATATTTCTAGGTGAGGTCCAGAGATATATCCATAGAGGAGTGGAAAGGCTCAGAGACCTATAGCCCCAATACCGCATATGGTAAGACCTCGACCCCACCTGCAGGAGTTGAGGCCCCCGGGCCCGGCCCCCCACGTCCCAGCCACAGCATCCTGGCCAGGCGGCCTCTCCCCTTGTCCTCTTCTCTCCTCGAACCTGGAGGGTGGGCAAGCAAATGGGCCTCTAGAGAGGGAGGGCCACCGGGTTGGCCTGGAGGCCGAGTGCTGGATGCTGCCGTTGCGCAGGCGTGGACTTCCTCGTGCCTGTGATGGGCTACATTTGCCGCATCTGCCGCAAGTTCTACCACAGCAACTCAGGGGCACAGCTCTCCCACTGCAAGTCCCTGGCCCACTTCGAGAACCTGCAGGTGAGCTGGGCCTCCTGCTCCCCCCCCGCCCCAGCCAGCATGGCCAGCGGCCACCTCCCCCCTGTGCTTGGCCTCAGCCCATGGGCAGTTCTGCAGCGTGCTGCGGGCTGGGCCGTTAGCGCCAGTGCTCTGGCCCAGGGGAGCTGAGAGCGTCATACAGGGTCAAACACATGCCCAGGGTCACAGCACGTCCAGTGGAGGCTCAGCGGGGCTGGGGAGGCAACTGCTGGCAGGGAGCCCACCAGGGGTGGGAGGAGGCCCTGCCTCATCTGTATCTTTTGTGTCCAGAAATACAAGGCGGCCAAGAACCCCAGCCCTACCAGCCGGCCCGTGAGCCGCCGGTGTGCGATCAACGCCCGGAACGCCTTGACGGCTCTGTTCGCTTCTGGTGGCCGCACACCCACCCAGCCCAGCCCCCAGAACACGGCTAAAACCCCCAGCAAAGTGACAGCCCCACCCCTTCTGCCCCCACTGCCACGGCGCTCCACCCGCCTCAAAACCTGATAGATGGAGCACCTCCTGCCCACCCTGTCTGGGTCGGGGTCGGTCCGCTGTGCTTTATCCAAGTCTTGTCTGGGAATTTTGACATGGTTGGTGTTTTTACTGAAAATCTAATAAAAGGTAGTCTGGCTGTACAGTACCCACCAGCCCTTCTGTCTGGGTGGGACGGGGGCACCCCAGCCCGCTCTCAGCCAGTGTCCACCCTCTTTGGGCCGGCCGCGACAGGTGTGGTGGTGAGCCGAAGGCCACAGACAGACTCCCTAAGGGGGGCCCTGGGGCCACAAGGCGCTTTATCTCTCACAGTCGCTTGGCTGGGCTCATCAGGGCTAGGAAAGCACCTCCACCTTCACCTCAGACCTCATTTAACCCTCACAGGGACCCTAGGGGGCAGGTCCTATTGTGGTCCCCAAATTGTAGGTGAAGAAACTGAGGCCTAGCAAGGTCAGGTGACTTGCTAGAGGTCATACATCTGACAAGTGGCCAGGATTTGTCCTGGGCCTCGGCTCTGGACCCCTGTGCTAGCCTCTCTCACCGGCTAGACTCTGGGAACTGAAGTGCAGGAGTGGGGGGCCTCCCTGTCCTCTGGTTCAATAGCAGGGCCTGCCCTTCTTGTCAGGTGACCCTGAGATGAATCATCAGCAAAGGGGGCCCAGGAGGAATTGGTTCTTTAGTTCTGCTACTTCCCCATTTGAAAAAAGCCCTTAGAGGTAGACAACCAGACCAACCCTGTGACAGGCCAGCTGGGAAGACTGAGGCCAGGAGCGAGGTTACACAGCATGAATAAGAGTTGGCTCTCTCAGTGAAAGGCCCTAGGACTCAGAGAAGCTGAGTGTATCCACAGGGTCACACAGCATGTCCCATGCTGCCTCAGCTGGGCTGGGGAATCGCTACTGTCTAGGAGAGCACCAGATAGAGAGGAAGCCCTGCCTCACCTGCTCCCAGTGTCCAGAAATAACAAGAAGGCCAAGAACCCCAGCCCTACTAGCAGGCCTGTGAGTTGCCAGTCACCTCCGGGGGCCAGTGAGGTCCTCACCCAGGGTAGAGAGGAGAGGCACAATGGTGTTGGAGACCTGTTTAATGTGGACGCTCAAGGCCTGGACAGGGTGGAGAGTGCCCTGGAATGGGGCAGGCAGGCAAGGTGGGTGGGTTGTGAGCCCATGCCTGACCCCAGGAGGGGATGTAGGGCGGTGGGGGCTGGCCCAGGCATGCCAAGGGGTATACCAGAAGGGTGACGAAGCAGGCAGACCCACCAGGGGACCTGTAGGCCAGCCCTTGAGAAGGTATCTAAGCCAGGTGGTGAGTGCCCAGGCCAGAGTCTAGCCCAGGGAGGCAGGGCTGGGGCTGGCTGGGGGTCCCCAGAACCTAGGGACTGGCATCACTTGGGGCCTCCCCAAGCTGTTGCTGGAACTCAAGGCGTGTCTGCCGGTTGGACTCAAGCAGCTCCTGGAGGCGGGCGTGGAGGTGATCGTTCTTCTCCTCTAGGTGGTCTAGACAGGAGTTGATCTGGTCCAACATGGAGTTAATGGCAGCGTATTCTGAGAGGAAGGAAAGAGAGAGCCAAGGTCCTGTGCTTCCTCAGGGGTCACAGACACCTTCCCCCAAACTGCCCCCCTCCCTGTGAGACAAAAGGGCTTTGGGCAAGTCCCTACTTCTTTTTGAGCCTCTATGTCACAATCTAGAAAATGGGTGGATTCCAAAAGCGAAGTAGTAATGGAGTAGTACTTGGAGAAGTAATACCTGAGTGCACATCTTTTTTCCTAGGGTTAGGGCGGTCAGGGGGAAGTCAGCCAGTGTCCTGCCAGGTGCCATCCTCCTCTCCACTTCATCAGCTGCCTAGAGGCCAGAGCCCACCTCCCTGAGTCAGGCAATCAAGGCCTGCGTCCCAAGCAGGCCCTACTCTCCAGCTCTTCTGAGGCTTCCCCTGCCCTGAGGGAAAAGCAAGGACCAGGCGCCAAGGGCCTGCCCCCTCTCTAGTCCCACCTCCCATGCCCTTCCCTTTCCTCTCATCTACTCATCTCTGACCCCCTGAACAGGCTGTTGCCTCTGCCTGCAATGTGTCCTCCTGTCTTCCCACCCCCTCTCCTCCTGGATGAGTCCCTCTCATCCTTCAAGTCTCCGCACGGATGTTGCCACAGGGAGCTTTCCCAATTCCCCAGATGGGATCGGCCCTCTATTCCTGATCCCCTTGCCCTCCATATTCCTCCACCGCACTCACCTGGGGCTAGACCACTGTGAGTGTGTGCTGCTGTGTCTCCCCCGCCAGACTAGAGAGCTCGTAGACGGGGAATGTTCTTGTGTTCACTGCTGTTCCCCCCAGTGCCCTCTTGGTCACACAATAAGCACTAGTTGGATGGATGGATGGATGGATGGATGAGTGAATGAAGCCTCTGACTTTCTAGCCTTTCCACCTTTGCTCACCTGTCTCTGCCACTCAGAAGGCCTCAACCGCAACAGTTATTCAAGGACCATCTCAAACGCCTCCTCTTCTAAGAAGCCTTCCCTGGTCTCCACCAGAAATCATCACCCCCTCCTCCATGGCCACTCCTGACCTGCCTCTCAGCAGCACAGTGTCCCTTAGGATCCAAGGCCTGGGCCTGTGTCCACTGCAGACCCAGTTCTGAGCCAGCCCGTGATTCAGACACACTCAGCTGCCAGCCTGGGACAAAGCGGGAAGCAGCTGGCAGTGCTTGGAAAAGGCCAGGGCTGGAGGAGTGTGGTGCAAGTGTGCCTGCATCCTGGGGGAAGAGCACCATCGCCCTGAGCTGGCACACCTCACAGAAGACAGAGTCCTGGGAAGTCCCTGGTGGATCTTAGAGTCCAAGCCCCTTGTGGTACTGATGGGGAAACTGAGGCGCAAGAAGGAAGGGACCTATCCAGGATCCGGCTGCTGGATGGTGGCTTGGGCAAGATTCAGAGCGAGCAGCGGCACTTGGGTTTTGGTCAAGTGACTGCATCTTTGGGAAGGTACTAAGGACCAGGTTGTTGTGAGAATTTATCAAGAACTGAGACAGGGTCTGTCCACAGGAAGTACTTAGACGGTCATTATTATCAACACTGCACATTCTGTGTCATGAGACACAGGCCAGAAGCAGGATGAGGGAAGCAGGTGGTGTCTCCACACCGCTGGGGCCAAGCTCCATCTGTGTCAAGGGCACTGCCCAGGGCTAAGCCTGTGCCTTCTGCCTGGGACAGCCACCTCCCCACTACACTAAGTCCTGTGAATCTGCCAACATGCACTCAGTGTGCCACCCAAGTGGCTTTTCCTGACTGCTCTCGCTGCCACTGCCAGCTTCCACCTGCAGCACCCAGGGCATACTGGCCAGCCTACCCCTTACCACCCTGTGGGAGGTCCTCTACCTCTTTATTAAACACAGACCTCGGGTGATCAAAGTGTTTTGAAACTACTGTGATGGAAGCAGGATTCTGACTATTCTAAAACCCACTAACATGTAAAACTAAATGGATACACTGCATAATATGTGAATTATAGCTCAATAAAGCTGTTACCCAAACAAAACAAAAAGCAGACTCCATATTTATCTCAAATTTACTACATCCTGCCCTCCCACCGGAGAAACCAATCTTTATTACACTAAAGAGAAAAATAACCAGTCACCAAACACCTGCATGCTACGAACCTTATTAACTATTTTCCATTTGGTTTTTTCACTTAACCCTGACACATCTCAATGCAAGAGACATTAATCATTATTCTTATTTTACAGATGGGGAAACTGAGGCTCCCCAAGATGAGAGGAGAGTTGATGGTTCTTCCCCCCCCCCCCCCCCGTGCTGTGCAGTCAACAGGCTGCTCTATAAGCAGGTCACATTCGCCAAGGCTCCGGGTCACACCAGCAAAGGAGATGCTGACTCAGCAGGGCGGCTTCGCCCACCCACACAGCCCCTCCCACCAAGCCAAGACTGTCCACCTGCCCCATTCCCTAAGGAGCCCCCGCCTCCCCAGGCACTGCAGGACGTGGCTGGAGCAAATGCCAAAAGGGCGAGTGATCTTGAAGCGCCCTCAGTTTCTCCATCTGCAAAACGGGGTCGGCTGCCTGCATTTCTCCGGTGCTGCAGTTTACAAGGACCCACTCGCAGGTGCTCGCCCTGAACCCCCGCCGGCGTCTAGCAGCCGCAACCTATCAGGGGCGAGGGGCCGGAGGGCTCTGCGGTCCCTTCCAAGCCCGGCCCCGCTTCCCCTTTCCAGGAGGACAGCCCTGAGAAAGCAAAGGTCACCTGCTTCCCCGAAGCCGTCGTCCTCGCCTTCCGCGCCCGCCTCCACCGGCACGCCCAGGTCCCCGTTGGGGCCGGACATTGCGGGTTCGGGCGCCGCGAGGGCCGCGCGACGGTGGAACCCAGCCACCCTCGCGCCGACAGTCGGCGCCGGGCGGAAGGTGGAGGTGCCGGGTGGAACGCGAGGCCGGAAGAGTGGAACGGCACGACGGAACGCGGCGGGGCGGCCGAGGCTCCGCCCCCAAGGCCGGAACCTCGCGGCGCGACCTCCGCCCCCTCCCCGCCCCACCGCCAGAACTGCGTCTCCGCTCGCCGTCAGACTCCGCCCCCACACCAGGAGTCCCGCCCACTCCGTGCCTCACAGTCGCGCCCCGCCCCCTCCCCGCCGCCGGGCGTGGTCATCCGCGGCCGCCTGCCCAGCCTCCTGGGTGGTGGAGAAGACCTGCAGGGCGCCTGGGGGGACGCGGGCAGCCTGGCCCCTCCACTCCGCCCGGCCTGCCGCTGGGGACCTGCGGTTTGGCGAGCCGGCGCCTCCGCGTGGGCCAAATCTGAAACGCGTTATCTCTAAGGCTCACGTTCACATCCTCAGTGAGAGTCACGTCTGTGTGGCGCGGTGCTGCGTGTGGCTTCAGGAGAAGATTAGCCCAGCCACCATCACCCCCCACCGCTTTTACCGGCTGAGAAAGGGAGGCCTGCCTAAAGTCACCCACTAAGCCGCTGTCGCTCCTGAGCTGGACCCAGCGGTATCTCATTCCGGCCAGCGGTTTGGCTGAGTTAGCTCACCCAGTGGGAGTCCCGTAGCTGTAGCTGCCAGGGGGGCCGCATGGCTGCAGCAGCCGGGCCTTGGTCTCAGCAGCCGGGCTGGAGCAGATGTGATTACAGGAAGTATTTTGAGATGGGGAGATTACCTCGGATTATCCAACTGGGCACGTGCTTTCTGTAGATAGGACATCCTTGGGATAAGAGGTCAGACGGATGTGTCCCGAACAGCCCCGCTTCCCATCAGGCACCCCCACCTTCTACCCCGCTGTCCACGCTGTGGTGGCCGCATTTCATCGTGGCCCCGGGGGGCCTGGGTATGGCCCCATATGGTGAGAACTGGGAGGGATCCTCTGTGTCCTGGAAGCTGTCTCACCCACCATGTCCACAGCCTGCCACTGGAGCCACGGGGGTGGGGGGGGGGGCTTGCCTTCTCCTCCCAGAACCAGGTGGAATGGAGGTGAGGCCTGCATTGAACCAGCAAGCAGGGCTGAGAAAGAGGCCTGGGCATCCGCCTTCAGCTGATGAGTTAGAAGCCCTCCTTAGGCCCATGACATTTCACCAACCAAGAAAGGAAAGCTCCACGAGCCCTGGCTGGCAGAGAAACACCTGTACCGAGTGTGGCACACAGGTCTGCAGAGACATGGCAGAAACACAGGTCACCTACGTGGGTGTGCTGACGTAATCCAAACACATTTATCCCTGTAGGCACGAGACACCCAAACAAAAACACAGACACATGTTTTTCCTCTTAAATGTGAAATCACACATGAGATCAATAGGACCTGACTCTGTGTCTAGACCACGGGAGAAACAGGCAGACTCCAGGGCACAGGGGGAGGGTCAAACAAACTCTCAGAAACTCACGTAGTTTCTCAAAAACAAGCCTAGGCCTGCACAGACCCGCATACCTCACGGTCACAGCAGGTGCACGGAGCCCCCAGCTGCCCCCAGGCATGCTGCGTGTTGGTGTAGTGCCGTGGTCCCAGGGAGGGCCCCTCCCTCTGCCCACCTCCCACCTGTGGTCAGGGCCCATAAACTGGACCCCACAACAGCGACCTACTCCATCCAGCCCTGATGAGGGAAGGGCATGTGCCTGGGTGCCTCCCTGCCTCTGGAGTCCTTGTTCCCCCCGTCTCCCCATCTCATTAGCCCTGCCATGATTTCCTCTCCTAACCCAGTATAGTGGTCTGCCCCCAGAGATATCTGGATAATAGTCCTTGGAACCTGAGAACAATACCTTATTTGGAAAAAGGGCTGGAGCAGATGTGATTACAGGAAGTATTTTGAGATGGGGAGATTACCTCGGATTATCCAACTGGGCACTAAATATAATCATAAGTGTCCCTATAAAGAGGGAGGCCAAGGAAAATTCGACTGCAAAAAAGAAAGAAGGCCATGTGAGGACCTCAGCAGAGAGAGAGAGAGATTTGGAAATGCCATACCACTCTCTTTGAAGAAGGAAGAAAGAAGAAACTTGGACCCCAAGGCAAAGACGGGGGATCCTCCGCAAGAATCTCTGAAGGAAGCGCAGCCCTGCTGACTCTTTGATTTTAGCTAGTGAAAGTGATTTCAGACTTTTGGCCTCCAGAACTGTAAAAGAGTAAGTATATATTGTCTTAAGATGCCATTGTAAAAAAAAAAATGCCAGTGTGTAGTAATGTATTATAGCAGCAATAGGAAATCAATAAAACCCAGTGACCCCTGGGAAGAAACACAAAGCCCATTTGTGGCCTGAGTTTGATCCTGGAAGACCTGGCGGGCCCAGGCGGTGCCAGGAAGCTGCGTTGCTTGGGCTGAAGCGGAGGACCTGTCTCTGTTGCCCAAAGTGGTGCCCAAGCTCGAGGCGTGCCAGGGGCCGCTTCCCACCCCTTGGCCAGCTAGTGGTGCCCTGGCCGACAGTTCCTTGGGTGGCCCTCTCAGTGTGGGTCTTTCCAGGGTTGGCAGAGCCTCCATCCTTCCTCCCTCAGCCCACACTACAGCAAGCTGGTCTCTTTCTAGAACCTGACCCAGACCACTTTTTTTTTTTTTTAATGAGAAAGAGAACATAGAGGGAAAGGGGGATGAAGACTCCTCGCTGAGCAGAGAGCCCCACGTGGGCCTCTATGTCGGGCTCTAAAAGGGCTTGATCCCAGGAATCTGAGGTCATGATGTGAGCAGAAGGTGGGCACTTAACCGACTAAGCCACCCAGGCCTCCCTGACCCAGACTAGTAAGGCTGCAGCCTGTCTGGTGGGCCTGGACCTCAGGGCTGAGGCTAGGACTGCTCAGAGCTCCCGTATTTCCCCACTATCCCACCTTCCCCAACTCTGCCCAAGGAGAAGTGTGCAAGTCTCTGGATACACCTGGGTTTCTTCAGAAACTCGCCCCCTCTGGCCTCTGACCTTGCAAGGGGAGAAGAGGCCAGGGAGAGAGTTCAAGTTTGCGATGTTGTGTGATGCAGACACATAGGGGTGGACAGGGGCTGGTCAGATCCCACACATGGGCCCAGCCAAGCGGTGGGTATAGACCTAGAGATCTCAAGTCTTCTGAAGTCTGGTTTCCTGGTAGCATATTTTCCTCTTTGCCTTCCCCGGCCCTGCCCCTGGTGACCCACAGAGGAGATGGGGGGAGGGGCAGCACTCAGAATGGGGTCAGCGTGGACAATGCCACCCACCAGTGGGCCCGTAGAGGCTGGCAGAGGGAGAGGGGACCGCGTCCAGTGGCCCTCTGTGCCTGACACAGCCTCAAGCTGAACATGCTTCTGCCCCACCCACTTTGTACCCCTTGCTGTGGCTGCAGTCTTCCAGGATCTACAGGGCCCTGGTGAAGTGTGGGTGACAGCACCTTAGCACCCCCAAGCCCCTCCGGCTCCCTGACGCTGCTGCGGGTGGCTGAACGTGGATGTGAGATGTGCCCATAAGTGTGCTGGGCGGCGGGGGCCTGTGAGGGCTGCTGCTGGGGCCGGGGCTGGGCCGGGACCTGGGAGCGGAAACTGTTCAGTCAGAGCAGGGCTGTGCTTCTGCGGACTCCATCCCTCTCTGGGGACTGTGTCCCTGGGAGTGATGCTAACAGGAGCCTGCCCTTTGCTCTTCTCCCTCTCAGATGACCCAGAGGTCAAGGACCACAGACTCAAGACCTGGGGGCATGTGTTTTATTTAGCAAGCAAGGAGGGATTCCATCAGAAGGGCAGTCTCGGGAGCAGCTGATGGGCTGTGTGATGAGAAGGGTCTCCTGGCTCTCTCCTGGTGTCCAGGCTGGTGGGGACAGCTGGGCGGTGCCCTGGGCGGAGGTCGGCGTGAGGGTGATGGGGTGGAGAGAGACTGAGGGCACTGAAAAGAGAGAAGAATAAAGAGGACAGCAGTGCTGGGCAGGGGGGACAAAGGCAGGCCCGGGACCCCCTCCCGCCGCAGCCTGGCTCCCATCAGCCCCTTCTTCCTGGGCAATACTCACCGCATGCTCATTCACTCGTCATTGATACACTTATCTGTGGGGGACAGAGTGGTCAGCATGAGCAGGGGTGTGGAGGGATCCCTGACCTCCAGGGCCCCTATACTGCCCCGGGGCTGCTCTGTGCTTTCAGCTTGGTCCGACTGCAGAAGATCTTAGGCTTTTCTTCATGGATGATGCATCAGAGGGGTGATGATAGGAGGAGAGTATAGGAGAGAAGCCGGAGGACAAGCAGACCTGGGTGACCCCTAGAGGCGGCCGGTGAGGACTAGCTTCATGCCTGCTTGGACACCAGGCCTTCTTCCTGTTTCTCTGCTGAATCCTGACAGCCCCGCAGCCTTGGGGAAGCACCTGCCCAGGCCTGGGCCCCCGGAGCACCTCCCAAGTCAGTGGTGATCAAGCCCCAGAGCAAAGTGGGGATTAGCCCAGGACAGGCAGACCTGGGCAGAGGGGAAGGTAGCCAGGCAAGGAGATGGGAAACTTGGACCCAGGTTCAACCCTTGGAACACACACTGGGTGCCCTGCAGACCCTGGGCACGGTTCTCCTTGAACCCAAAATGGCTCCCAGGGGCTCCGGTGACAGCAGCAGGGGCTTGAGTCTCCCCTCTCCCCCTTTCCCTTGTGAGGCAACATCAGACCCGGACAGTCCCCCATGTCCCCTTCTCCTTTCCCTAGCTGGCAATTACCAGTGGCGACAGGGAAAATGACGTGGTCATCATTGAAGCCCAGAGATTTGGCAAAGCTGGTGAAGTAGATCTTCATATACTCGGGCATCTCCTTGGACCTCCCTACGGTCAAGATGGCCAGTTAGTGGCAGGCAAACTCTCCATAAATATTCTTGAACACATGAACGAGGCCTCAGAGCCCTTCCTCATGGAGGGGGTGGGGATGGTGACAGACCTGCAGAAAGACCCCTCTCCCACCTCCCAGGGGCTCAGAGTAAAGGGGACCTTGGGGGCTGGGTGGGATGAGCCTCTTCTCCCCCAGCATGAGCAGGAGCTGGGTTCCAGGGGCGGTAGGTGAGGACCCACCATAGAGGGTGATCTTGAAGTACTCTTTGTTCTTGTAAACTTTCTTGAAGAACAGCATAGCATACTGCTCGTAGTTGGTGGTCATTACCCTCATGGTGAAGTTCTGTACCCCGACATAACCTGTAGGGTGACCGATGAGGGGTCAGCCCACCCCGCCCCGTATGGTAAACTGTTTCTCCTCCCCAGCCCCCAAAGTACAGCGTCTGTGTCCCCTGGAAACCTGCTCCACTCAGGACTCACGCTCAATGTTGCCCAGGGTGTACTGGCCAGGCAGGTGATTTGGGACATAAGTTCTGCCCCAACGGTCACAGCGCTCGTTCCTGTGGAAATAAGAAGTGGGTAAGAGGGCGACAGTCCAGTGGTGCCTGGTGGTTCAGTCAGTTAAGCATCTGATTCTTGATTTTGGCTCAGGTCCTAATCTCAGGATCCTGGGATGGAGCCCCGAGTTAGGCTCTGTGCTCCGCATGGTCTGCTTGAGATCCTCTCTCCCTCTCTGTCTGTCCCTGCTCATGCATGCATGCACACACTCTCTCTCTTTCTCTCTCTAATAAAGAAAATATATTTTTTAAAAAGGTGACAGCCCATCCGACCATGGGAGGCCCACCGCATACCTTGCTCCAGCGGGTCTGGCTCGTCCTCATTTAGTTCATCCCTGCCTATCCCTGCCTGCTCTGCCCTGAACCACCCAACTCTCCTTTCAGCCCCTCAGCGGCCTTCCTTCCATACTGTCCCCCGACACCCCAGGGATCTGTCCCCTCCTCTTATCTTACGGCTTCCTGCTGTAATTTCTCCTGGGGGATTCACCCTCCAAAGTCTCCAGTCTGTTGATGCCAAGGACTCCCTTAGCTTGGGCCAACCCCGCCCTCTCGTGTCTCATATGGTCTCCTGGCACCCCAGAGCTCATCTCCCCCAAACCTGCCCTTCTTCTGTTCCTTGTACCACAAATGCTCCAGCCCCATCCCCCCAGAGCCAGAAACCCACAGGAGCTGAGTAATCTTTGGCTTCCCTCTCTAGGTCCTCATCTGCCCCCACCCTGGTCATCTCTGACCTGACCAGCCCCCCTCTTTCATCTCCCTGAAGCAGCCAGACCCGCTTGTTACCAGATCCCTTAGGTACTGGTGTCTGAGGACCCTGCCCTGGCGGCCACCACCCCGCTCCAGGCTGCTCATCAGCCCCTGCTGGGGGCAGCCTTGTGATGTTCTGAAGGAGCTGGCTCTTCCTCAAGGCCCAGCCTAGAGACCACCTCTCTGGAAGCCCTTGAGGTAAGCCCTGGATGGGATTCCAGGCTGGATTCAGTGACCCTCCTCTCACTCAAGGACACCCCTGCTCTCTCTGCCTCCGTTTCTCTAGGGCGGTCTGTGCCCATCCCTAGCACTGTCTGTGCATCTGTGCATGTGTGCAGAAGGGAGCAATAAAAGTTGATCTAGCGAATGAAGGAAGGGATAAATGCCGGGGGATCCAGTACCCAGCAGTAGGTTCGATGTCCACCTTTCAGCTTTAGTCACCCCTCAGCTTTGACGTGCATCTGCCTCTCGGACACCCGGGGATGCCCTGCCCCCCAGGAGGTGGTGGCTCTCACCTTATTATGATGGTGGTGACATTATAGCTGTGATCGTCTAGCAGCTTGTACGTGGTGGCATATATCTTCATCTTGGCTTTTTTGTCTGCAGTAACCGAATTCTCTGCTATCCCTAGGACATACCATTTTCCCTGGAACTACAGCGGGGGGGGGGGGGTGTCAGGCGATAGGGACCCCAGTGGGCCCCTGCTGCTCCTGCCCTGCAGGTACCTCTAGGCAGCCTGACCAGGAACCAGGAGCTGGGCAGCAGGGACCCGACTGGCCACACAAGACAGGAGGGAGCCCTGAGTCTCCTAGGGACAGGATGACCCTTGGCAGGAGGCCCGCTGAAGTCCCCTGATCCTGTTACTTTATCATGCAGAGGGCCTGAAGGTGTTCCCACTCTGCAGGGACTGTGGGGATCATGGAAGGGATTGCAGACCTGGAAAGTTCTGCTCAAGTGACTCTCTTGCCAGTGAAGTTGGGGTGGGGATTGGGGGCATGGGGTGTGCCTTCCATCAGGGGACCTGAGGGCAGGCTGAGCTGAAGCCCAAGTCCACCAGGCGAGACACTCTCCCTCCGACTCTTGCCTCTCCCCACTCTGTTCACACCCTGTGCCCCAGGCCTCCCTGCAGCTGCCCCTCCAGGCCTCTTACCTGGTGGTCCTGGAAGTCAGGCTGCAAGGGGATCTTGGCTATATTTGGGGCCGGGATCAGACTTGGAGGGGAGTCCTGGCCCTGAGCCTGCAGGGTTCCCAGCAGGACAAGACCCAGCCACAGGAGTCCTCGGGCCATAACTTCAGGGCTTAGGAAACTGGCGTGCCAGAGAGCAGCTGAGGAGGAGAAACTAGCAAGAAGGCTGTCCCAAGGACCCTATTTACGGTCACCTGGCCAATGGCTCACGTCAGAGTGGGGCGAAATTATCCTTTGCCAAATCCAGGAAGGGTGAGGCAATTGCCAGCAAGATCTCTCTATCCCTTTCCCCCAGGTCAGGATTATGCAAGGAGAGGGGCAGGATGGCCAGGGCAGGGGGAAGGGGCATTCCCCAGAGCTCCACATCTCTGCCGGACAAGGACTTCTTTGTGCGTGGTCCACCGTCTCCAATTTGGACAAGCTGTCGTCTCTGACCTTGAGGAGCCTCTGCTCAGCCCAAGCCCAGGGTGGGGTCAACGCAGAGAAGCCCCCTTCTCACACCAGATGAAGGTGGACAGGTTGTGTGCTCCTGATGAGGGAATGGAGGCAAGCTGAGGACAAAGCAGAACCTGACACCCTACAACCGCTCTCCCCTCCCCCCCATATACGTGACATTCCTCGGGCACTCCTAGCTGCCCTGAAGCTAAGGAAATGAACAATTAACTTACAGAGATCACCATCCTGCAAGGGGTGAGTCTCCCTCAGTTTACAATTGTCTTAGCAATCTACAAGAGCAAAGCAGTTCTTTGAGTAACCTAACTTCCAGAAGGAAATGTAGATACAATGTAGATAGCTGGGGCGCCTGGGTGTCTGAGTCGGTTAAGCAGCTGCCTTCAGCTCAGGTGGTGATCCAGGGGTCCTGGGATCCAGCCCCAAGTGGGGCTCCCTGCTCAGTGGGGAGCCTGCTTCTCCCTCTCCCTCTGCTGCTCCTCTGGCTTGTGCTCTCCCTCTTGTGCTCTCTCTCAAATAAATAAATAAAATCTTTAAAAAAAATTGTCCTTATGAGCTGCAGCCCAGTGCCAGGTACTTGAAGCGGGCAGAGGGTAATGTTCCTCCAGGAAATTTCCAACTATCTTCCCCTTAATGCCTTGCTAGAGGAAGGAACAACTTTTACTTGACAAAGGCAAGGTATCCTGTGAGTCTTCTTTAACATATGAAAATCATTTCAGAACCTCTCTCTTACCTCCCGCAACTCCCAAGTATATAATCCATCACCACTCAGAATCCCAGGGCCGCTGTTTTTTCTGCCCCTGGGTCCAGTCCCTGTGCTTTAATAAATCATCATTTTGCACCTTTGAGACGTCTCAAAAATTCTTTTTTTAAATATTATATTTATGTATTTGAGAGAGAGATAATGAGCAAGCAAGAGAGAGAGAAAACACCAGTCAGGAGAGGGGCAGAGAAAGAGACTTCCCACTGAGCCGGGAGCCCGATGCGGAACTTGATCCCAGGACTCCGGGATCATGACCTGAGCTGAAGGCAGATGCTTAATCAACTGAGCCACCCAGGCACCCTCAAGAAGTCTTTCTTGGTCATCGTCCCCACTGAACTTCACTCATATTCCCAAACCCCATCACTACTTCCTGGTTCCCCACCAGGGAAGGGAAGGCAGCTGAACGTGGACCTTCCTGGCAGGGAAGGACAGAGTATGTACCCTGTGCCCATGGAGCCAGATCCCGGCCCTCCCAGGAACCGCATACCAGGCCCCGGCCCAGGGTGAGATACCCATTCCCCAGTGAAGGCCTACTGGGTAGTGTTCCCACAGTGAGTCATTCCCTCCCCTCATCCACACCCCACTGGCAGAGGTGGCCCCAGACCTCCGCTGATCCCTAAGGGACTTGGCCCCTCCTGTGGGACCAATGGACAGACAGACACCCCCAAGCTGGGCCTACCCGCTGCAAATGAGACAGCTTGCCAAAGCAGGGCTCTGAGGCGGTCCCAGCTCCATCCTGGTGGGAGGGCACTAAGGAATGTGCCCCTGCCATGGGTGAAGCAGGCTGGGTGGGGGGCTGGGGCCCAAAGCAGGGCTCTGGACACCAGGTACTTTGAGTCACAGTGCGTGCAAGGACCCGGCCTCGTCCTTTAGTGCCAGCTCTGGCCACTGCCTCGGACTGAGGAGCCCAGGGGCCTAGGCCTGGGCCCCCAGAAGTGTTCCTGTCATGACTGATCCCAGCTTTGTCCTGGAGCGAAGCAGTTTCCTCATGGAGCCTGGTCATCCATGGGAGGCAGTGAAGGGTCCCAGCCCCTGGGCAGCGTCTCCTAGAAGTCACCAGAAGAGCTACCTGCCTGAGGCGGAACTGAGGGCTCACTGGCCTCAGATGACTTCCGGGGACCGCCTCGGCTCTTCTACCTGCTACTGGGGAACCAGCTCCCCTAGTCGGGGCTTTGGGTTGTGGACCCTGAGGGAAGGGACTTGGGGGATCCTGAGACAGGGGGTGAGGGCAGCTTCTAGCTCCCTGATGCCTAAAGGCCCTTCGAGGACCCCTGCCCACTCAGGCCTCTCAGGATGATGAAAGAGCAGGAAGTGAGGATGAGCAAAGCTTTCGGGGAATGATGTTGCCACCAAAGCCCACGTGCCCTCTGAAGGCACCAGGGGCCCCCTCTCACCCCTCTCATCCCCACTCACAGCTCCAGAAGCTCCACCCCTACTCCTTTCTTTGACCTTAGAAGGTATCTTTAAATTTGCAGTGACTGCTAGATAGGAGGGAGACTGACAGATAGGCAGTGCCTATCACGGGACAGAATATTCTAGACTTGAGAAGTCATGAGGTAGAGTGGTCAGTGCTCCTCTGGTATGAATTCACACCCCTGCTCATGAGGGTATGAGGCTGGGTGGGGTTAGGGCCAGCTCTGCCGCCTGAGAAAACCAGGGCCAGTTGCACAAAGGGAGAAGGCCGGGCTCACGGGCCCCTGGTTGAATCCTGCCTCCTGGAGGTGCTGCCCACGCTTGCCCAGCCCACCCCTGCCCGTTTTCCCCTCTGTACAGACAACTGGGTTGCAGATGCTGTGAGATGTTGAAAAGAAAACCACAGGCCCAAAGTGGACTCACTTATATAAAGGGCCCTACACCAGCAAGCCAAGACCTAAGGCCTAACCCAGTGTGGTTTCCATCCGCTGCACCGCCCCTCCCCCCATGTAACCTTTGACCAGTCCACATGCTGGACTGGAATGGAATTTCCGGGTCAGCACCATGAAAGTTACTGAGAGGCCCCTTCCATTTCCCTTATGTAGGTGACCTTGCCTAAAACAATGGATTCTTTTTTTTTTTTTAAGATTTTATTTATTGGGGCACCTGGGTGGCTCAGTTGGTTAAGTGACTGCCTTCAGCTCAGGTCATGATCCTGGAGACCCAGGATTGAGTCCCACATCGGGCTCCCTGCTCTGCGGGAAGCCTGCTTCTCCCCTTCTCACTCCCCCTGCTTGTGTTCCCTCTCTAGCTGTGTTTCTCTCTGTCAAATAAATAAAATCTTAAAAAAAAAAAAAAAGATTTTATTTATTTATTTGATGTGGGGCTCGATCCCGGGTCTCCGGGATCATGACCTGAGCTGAAGGCAGTCGCTTAACCAACTGAGCCACCCAGGCGCCCCAACAATGGATTCTTTGATAATAGTTTCCTTTTTTCTGATCCTGCTCTACCTTTGAAAACCTTTCCTTTCCTACAGCTCAACAAAACTCTGTTCTATTTGCTAGATAGGGTGCTGCCCGATTCATGAGTTGTTCAATAAATCCAATCTGATGTTTTAAATTACTCAGCCGGGTTGTGTTGTTTAATAGAGGCTCGGCACGCAGGTGCGGCAGCGTCTCTACCTCAGGCCATCTCCGAGAGTTTCTAACTTTGCTGCCTCTCCCCTCTGCTGGCCCAGCTCAGGAGCCGAGGGAAGGATAAGAGCGAAGGGGGCAGAGGCGCTTGGGTGGCTCAGTCATTAAACGTCTGCGTTAGGTTCAAGTCATGATCTCAGGGTCCTGGGATTGAGCCCCACATCGGGCTCCCTGATCAGCGGGAAGCCTGCTTCTCCCCCTTCCACTCTCCCTGTTTATATTCCCTCTCTTGCTGTCTCTAATAAATAACATCTTTAAAAAAATAAAAAAGAGTGAAGGGGATAAGGCCTGTCCATCGATTTGAGGCCTCTCAGTATGCTGTGTCCCAGCCATGCTTTGTGGGGATCCAAGGATGGTCATGGCCACGGCTGGGGGAGAGATCAGGCCAAGCTGTGGCCAATCCTAGCTAACAAGATGTGGGTGCTGGGCTGGTTGGAGCTGGAGGAGAGGGTACCAACGGGGTACCCCCTGCACTGGGCCTTGGGAAGGGAGTCCTGCGAGGCTGCGAGGGGAGGGTCAGCTCAAGACATCCACCCCCTGCGTGCAAGCTGGGGTTCAGCACTCAGGGACTGTGGGTGAGTCCTGGCTTCCTGCCACAGAAAAACATAGGCCTGGGTGCCTTTTCAGTTTTCGCCATTGCTCCAGAGACCCAGAGCAGGCCTGGGAAGGCCCAGCCTCGGCTTCTCCCAGGAGGGACTTGGCCCCAAGGCTTCTGTGTGACGTGTTGTGGACTCAGGTGAGTGAGCAGCGTGGCCTTCGGGGTCCTGTCCGCGCTGGAGCCTTCGGAGCCGGCCAGAGTCCACACCATGGTCCCCCATAGTGCTGGCGGGGAGGATGCCTCCAGGAGACCAGCCACGGCCAAAGGATCTCTTGGTCTCCAGAGATGAGTCCTCCTTGGCCACTGTGGGTCCAAACACCCTGGAGTGGAAGGCCTGCTCCTCCAGAGTCTTGGTTGGAGTTTCTAGTTTCCAGAAGCAGCTTTTCTGGCCAGTCCTGGTGTCTGCGTCATTCCTAGGACCCAGCAAAGGGACCAGATTTCCAGAGCCCCGAAGACAAGGGTGATACCCTAGTGCACCCCAAAACATGGACTCATTTTCCATTCCACCTTCATTGGCCAAGGAGCTGCCAAGAACAGAGGCCGCATCTTCTGATACCTGGCAAACAAATGCAGTATTGTCTCACGAATTGATTGCTTCTCTGAGGTGTCCACGAGTGTATTTGGGGAGAAGCTTCGAGAGCAAGTTGAGGAGCGGCTCTCCTTCTATGAGTCAGGAGAGATTCCACGAAAGAATCTGGATGTCAGGAAGGAGGCAATGTTTCAGGCAGAGGAAGTGACTGCTGAGATGGCCAGGAAGCTGGAGAAGCAGGAGAAGAAACGCCTAAAGAACAAGAAGAGGCTGGCTATCCCGGCCCTCGCGTCTTGGGAACACAGCAGTCGTACCCCGGAGGAGTGTGAGGAGACAAGTGAAAGACCCAAAAAGAAGCAAAAGCAAAAGCCCGGGGAGACTCCACAGGAGGATGGACTGGAAGACCCATCTGTCTCTGTCTCCAAACCCAAGAAAAAGAAATCTTTTTCCAAGGAGGAGCTGGTTAGCAGTGATCTAGAAGACACAGCTGGCAGTGCAAGTCTTCCCAAGAGGAAGAAATCTGCTCCCAAAGAGGAACCAGTTAGCGATGCTGAAGAGGCAGGAAATAGGAGCATCCCCAAGAAAAACGGGAAATTCTCTCCCAAGGAGGAGCCACTGAGCTGTGGACCCGAAGAGGCTGCTGGCAGTTAGAGCAGCAGATGCAAGAAGAAGAAAAAGCTCCAGGAAGATTAGAATGGACATTTACCTGGTGGGGACATAGCCCCCATGACCTTTCCCAACCCATCCCTAGGGCTCACCAGGGAGCCTGAAGATCTCCTCACTCCTGCTCCTTCCACCTAGTTGGGACCCTACCTAAGAAAAGCTCTAAAAGGGGCGCCCCTCTCTATACCTCCCACAAACGCCCACTGGCCTCCCGCTGCAAAGGTCCCTTGGGCCCACTGGGCAGGGGGCAGCAGGCCTTGCCTTGAGAGTGGGCCCCAGGCTGCCTTCTCAGTCTGGCTCTCAGGTAACTGGCTCCAGCACGCCTCCTAGCTGGATGCTCCTTTCATTTGGGGCCTGGACTCCCATGCAGGCTAGAGGGTCCTTGACAACCACGGCGGGGACTGGAGGCCACTGCTCTGGGCAGGGCCTGCCATGGGCACCAGGCATCTGACAGTTGGTGGGTGGCCACTGGGCTCCCATGGGGCTGGGCAGGAGGTACCTCTGCCTGGCAGGGTCCTGGCGCTGGCCAAGACCCAGCTCCTCCCAACTCTGCACCCTTCCTCCCTGGGCCGCAGCCCTGAACACCCCAGGAAGTAGCATCTCCACCTTGACCAGTCCTGGATCACTGCCAGGTTCCCTGCCCGCCAGGCCTTTGGCTGGGCCTCTGCGGGACTCTATCCAAGGTGGCTGGTGTGAGAGGCCTAGTCTGGGTCTCCCAAAAGGCTGACTCTCCTTTGCACCCTGAGAACCCAGAACCCACCACGAGAGTGCCCAGCCTAAGGAGCAGGGGAATGGGTTCCGGAAGGTTAAAAAGAGTATAAATGTCTGAGAGGTACTCAGTCTCCTTGAGGTCCTCCTGGGACCTTCAGCCCTTCCGCCCCCCTCATTCATCCTGGGTTGAGGAAGGTTGGGGTCACAGTGGCTGTTCCTCACACTGTGCTTATTTCACATGGGGTAGAGTCTGTGGCTGAGCCTTTCCCTCGTCATGAGACAGGCTGTGACAGGCAAAGGACGAGGTCAGGCCCCAAAGAGAGAACATGTCTAGCTTCAAGAGAAGGGGCCAACTTGGACCAATGGAGAGCGGGGTGAGGGGCCAGAAGGCTGGTGGAGGCGTGGAGGAAATGCCGAGAACATGCACCGAACCCTCAGCAGGGGCCAGAGGGTCCAGGGCACAGGTCGGGTGCTTCTCTCCGGGCCCAGGGTCCTTCAGGTCTTGGTGGACCCTGGCCTCCCCAGAATAGGACTGTATTCTCTATGATGCACATGAGAAATAAATTTATTGTTTATAAGCCATTTAGTCTGTGGTATTCTGTTATAGAGCGAGACAGCTAATTCCCCATACTGCTGGATCTCACCATCCTGGGCTGTCTCCTCCACACCCCTCTAGAGACCCCTGTCTTGGGCCACCTCTTCCTCCACATCATTAGTTCCCCTGATCAGCCATCCCTTGACCTTCTCTCCAGAGGACCCTCTCTGAACAGGGCATTTCCTACTTTTTGCATCTTCTGGTAGGATGATTATTTCCCAAATCATCAAATTACTGCAACAAGTCACCACAAACTGAAATTAACATTCTGAAGGCCAAAAGTCAAAAATCAGTTCACTGCCAAAATCAAGGTGTGGGCAAGGCCACACTCCCTCTGGATGTTCTAGGTGGTGACTGTTCCTCGTCTCTTCCAGCTTCTGGTGGCTGCTGGCATTTGTTGGCTTGTGGCTCTAAGGCTCCGATGTCGGCCTGTCTTCACACCCCCTTCTCCATAGGTGTGATCTCATTTTCTCATTTGCCTCTCTAAGGAGCACACTTGTGATGGCATGCAACGCCCATCTGGATAATCTGGGATGACCTCCTCCTGTCAAAATCCCATTTAAAAGGTGCAATAAGAAGAGGCAAAGGACAAAAAAAAAAGAGAGAGAGAGAGAGAGAGAGAGAAGAAAATGAAAGGAACCACCAATCATCAGTTTGGAATATCTGCTTTCTGCTATTAAAATGCTGGTGAGAATAATTTTCTTTCTCTCTCAGAAATTTGAAAACCAAATGTACTCTGTGTCAGACTATGAATCAGGAATTAGAATGTTGTCAGTCTTCAAGGAAGGAAAGAAATCTGGGCCATACCAAGATTTGTTTTGCTTGCTTTTGAAAAGAGTAATGTACACATTTAATTTATACACTTTGAAAACCAGACATTAGTACATTAACCATTAAGACATTTTTATTTTTTATTTTTTTAAGATTTTATTTATTTATATGACAGAGAGAGATCACTAGTAGGCAGAGAGGCAGGCAGAGAGAGAGGAGGAAGCAGGCTCCCCACTGAGCAGAAAGCCTGATGCGGGCCTTGATCCCAGGACCCTGAGATCATGACCTGAGCCGAAGGCAGAGGCTTTAACCCACTGAGCCACCCAGGTGCCCAAGACATTTTTATTTTTATTTATTTCTTTAAAAGATCTTACTTATTTGAGAGAGAGAGAGAGCGCACAAGTAGAGGGAGCACCAGGCAGAGGGAGAGGGAGAAGCAGGCTCTCCACCGAGCAGGGAGCTTGATGCGGGCCTTGATGCCAGGACCCTGGGATCATGACCTGAGCCAAAGGCAGAGGCTTAACAGACTGGTTAAGGCAGTCCACATTAAGACATTTTTAAAAAGTAATAATAAAGAAAAAAAGCTTTAACTTAATCACATCTGCAAAAACTTTTTCCAAATAAAGTTGCATTTACAGGAACTAGGAACTAGGACATGAATGTATCTTTTGGGGGGTAATTTTTCAGTCTGCCATAGTTCCCTCGACCTATACAGACCTGTTCTTCCCACACCCCAGGCCCCACCTGTTGGGTGCCCACACCACAGATCAGCTCACAAAGGAACCTGTATCATTTCCGGAGCGGCCCAGTGTCCTGGGAGGCCAGGCCTGTGTGGCCGGCCGCAGCCAGGCTACTCAGAGAGCCCCTAGCCTCCCTAGTGGTTTCAGAGCTCTGCTCTGTCCCAGCAGGGCTTCTGGGTGCCCTGGAAGGTGCGATGGCTGCAGTGTGGGAGCCCTGGCCTTCTCCTGGTGTCTCCTCCTTGTCCTGCCTCATGATGCTCTCCTTGCATGGCTAAGGGTCCCCACAGGCTCCCAAATGCACACCAAGTGTTCCTTTTGGGGGGTAGGACGTGTGCCATAAGTATTAGGAACAGTGGGAAAGAGGCCTCCCAGAGGGGGCTCTTCCATAAGGGTGGTCAGGGAAGGGTTACTGGTCTTCCTGTAGCCTGAGGGGACCTTGGGCAGGATCTATTTGAAAAGCAAAGCAGTCTTCTGGGGCGCCTGGGTGGCTCAGGTGGATCTCAGGGTCTGGGAATTGAGCCCCACGTTGGGCTCTCTGCCCATTGGGAAGTCTGCTTCTCCCTCCCTCTCTCTCTCTTGAATAAATAGAATCTTTTAACCCCCCCCCCCGAAAAAAAACGAACCTTGTCTTAAGCATGTGCTTTAGAATAGGGAAAGGTTGCAAAGGCAGGAGCAAAATGTCCTGAGTAAAGGTTTAGAAAAGGAACCATAAAAAAAATAAAAGCAAAGAAAACAGAAGGAGAACAGGAAGAGCAGAAATTAAGAAAATAGAAACAAAGAAAAGGAATATCAAAGCCAAAAGCTGAGCACCCCCTGGGCATTAAGCAGGGCTCTTTGCTCAAGGCTAGCCAGAAACAGGAGGCCCCTGGCTGTAATGAATGAAGAAGCAGCAGTGTAGAGACCAGGGGCAGTGAGCCTGCCCTAATATCCTGCCTAATCTTTTTTTTTTTTTTTAATCCTGCCTATCTTGACCAAGAGGACCAAAGGAAAAAAAAATTTTAAAGATGTTATTTATTTGACAGAGAGAAACACAGCTAGAGAGGGAACACAAGCAGGGGGAGTGAGAGAGGGAGAAGCAGGCTTCCCGCTGAGCAGGGAGTCTAGATGGGGCTTATGCCTAAGGACTGAGACACCCTGGTGCTCCCCAAAGGGAAATTCTGCTAAGTATTTTGGTGGAGGTGCTGGTCATTGGGTTTCCGTTCCCTATTTGGCAAAGGTGGAGTAGCTGCAGGGTGTGCAAAAAATAGGGAGTCTCTAGGGCATGAGCCTCTCTAGCCTCCAGCCTCTCCCCATTCATTCATTTTCCCATTAAATCCTGACGCATCTCGATTCAGGAGACACTAATCATTTTTATCTTACAGATATGGAAACAGGCCGGAAAAGGTGAAAAACAGCTGAAGGTTCTCTCTCCATACCCCTCCCTTCGACTCCCCCCACCACCACCCCGCAGGGCTGTGCAGGCAACAGGCTGCTCTATAGGCAGGTCACATTCGCCAAGGCTCCGGGTCACACCAGCAAGAGTCGCTGGAGATGCTGACTCAGCAGGGCGGGTTCGCCCACCCACACAGCCCCTACCACCAAGCCAAGACGGTCCGCCCGCCCCATCCTCTCAGGAGCCCCCAGTCTCCCCAGGGGCTGCAGAATGTGGCTGGAGCAAATGCCAAGAGGGCGAGTGATCACTTCTTTGGTGCTGCGGTTTCCAGGAACCCCCTCACCCGCGCCTGCAGCCGCAACCTACCAGGGGCGAGGAGTGGGAGGGTTCCAAGACCCCAGCCCCGCCCCGCTTCCTCTTTCCAGGAGGGTAGCCCTGAGAAAGCAAAGGAGCCCCCCACCCCCACCCCGCTCCGGGCCACCTGCTTCCCTGCGGTCCTCGCCTTCCGCGCTTGCCTCCACCCGCAGGCCCAGATCCCCGTTAGGTCCGACACTGCGGACTCGGGCGCCACGAGGGCCGCGTGACGATGGAATACAGCGACCGTCTCACTGACAGCTGGCGCCGGGAGGAAAGTGGAGGCGGTGTTTCGTACGCTGGGCGCTCAGAGCGGAATCCGGAGGAGGAACACCACCGGAACACGGGATCCGCGCGGAGCAAGCCCCGCCCCGCCCCGCCCCGCCAGGCTCCACCCACCACGTCCGGAGCTACTTCCCTAACGCAAACCCAGCTCTCGCGCTCTCTCGGGCGAGCCCAGCTTTGTCCCCGCCCCTCCATCAGACTCCGCCTCTCCCTTCCCACAGCCTGCTGTGTCTTTGGATCTCCGCCTACTACGGTAGCCCCGCTCTTTTCCCGGTCTCTGGGAGGGGCCGCCCGGGGCTGCCCGCCGCGAAGTCTAGGTGTTGGACACCTGGGCCCTCACCTACGGCGAGCGAGCCCGGCAGAGGGGCGGGACAGCCCCACTCAGCTCATCCTGCCCCTGGACACCTGCTGGTCAGCGAGCCGGCGCCTCCGCGTGGGCGAACTCTGAGCCACGTGGTCTCTAAGGCCCCTTGTGCTTACGGAAAATTTTGTGGTTCGGGACACAGAAGGCACCGCGCAGCGGCGCGGGAGGGCAGAAAGAGCCTGAGTCGCTTGCACCAGCTGTGGTCCCGCTGTTTCCGCGACCCTACTGGACCCGGTGCTGTGACCCTTTTTCTGACGCTCTGAAGGACTCAATCTCTTGCATGAGGTAGAAGTTAATAAACATACATTCCGGACGACGCTGGGACCCAAAGTCCACACGACCCGTCCCTGCATTTGGCCCCGGGTCACAACCGAGAAAGTTAGAGCTCATGTTCAAAAGCCGGACATTTAGCGACTCCCAGACATCCCAGAGTGTTTCTATGGCTCTCACGGGTGCGTGGAAACCAGGCGCCCGGGACGCAAGCCCAATTCCTCCCGGGCTGTTCTTCCCGGCTCGGCGTCACTGTCACCCCTAGCAACTCTAGGGCGACGGAGACCCGCCCCTTTAAGGGGAGCCTGATCCTCGGCGGTCTTCGTTTTGCGCGCCCGCTTGCGGCGCCGGCGGAGTGAACATGGCCCAGGCTGCATGGGTTCTTAGGTCCGTCAGGCACTCTGTGGCCTGGAGGCTGGGCGGTCGCCTTCCGCCCGGACTCCCTGCTCAGAGTCGGGCCGGCTTCGCGGGAGCGGCGGGAGGCCGGGGCCCCGCGGCCACAGCCCGCAAGGGGAGCCCGCGGCTGCTGGGGGCGGCGGCGCTGGCCCTGGGGGGCGTCCTGGGGCTGTACCACACCGCGCGGTGGCACCTGCGTGCCCAGGACCTCCGCGCCCAGCGCTCTGCCGCGCAGGTAAGCCCGGGTCTCACGGAGCCGCGCGCGGGTCGAGGTGCTGGGGCCAGCGCCGAACTTCGGGGCTTCTGGTGGGGTCAGGTGTCACCTCTTCCGTCCGTTCGTGACCTTGGGCAAGTGACTTGGTTTTAAGTCTGAGAGCTTAGCGTCCTCATCCGTGCAGTGGGGTCGCCACTATTGCCTGCTAACTAGAATTGTTTTCATCTTAAGGTCGTTTTCTAACGTGTTTTTAGACTTTTTGATGGAAAGATCTGGAGATTACAAGAAAGGGAAGGAAAGCCTCCTTCATTACTTTCTAGACGTTTTGTCCTTTGAAAAGTAATGAACTTTCTCTAAACCCTCCCACTGTCTTCAGATCATAAGGTTGTATATTTGTTTCTTAGTTTTAGTATGTTTAGGGAACTGATAACCCTTAGATTCCAGGCCTGAGACAGAGAGGTGCAGGGGAGTGACCCCTAGCTGGGTTGTGGCACAGGTGCCCCTTCCCTGGGCTTAGGGGAGCAGGGTGGTAGGAGGGGAATGGAGTTCTCTGCCTCTCTCTGGCCACTCTCAGGGTTCAGCCTCAGTGTCCCATCTGAACAGTGAGGAAGGTGGGCTGCCCCTGTGGCTTTTAAACATGAATATGTAGCGAGCTTACCTGGGCCTCACCTCCTGATCTCAGAGATTCAGGCCCAAGGCCAGTACAGCCTTACCCCCTTGGAGTTCTGCGGTAGACCCCACTCTGGCGAGGGCTGGCCTGCCCCCTCACCCCGAGGGCCCTTTGGGTTGGGGGAGCTTGGGTGGGCAGTCTAAGTTGAAGCAACTGCTCTGCATCTTGGCTGGCACCCCTGGGCGGCGGGGCGTGTGGGATCCCGCTGGGCAGGAGGGATAGGAGGGGTGTTTGTCTGATGTTGATCAGAGACCGGAAGATCCATCCTACCTGTACTTCCTGCCTGAGGAGGGTGTTGTATGGGCACTTGAGGATGGACTGTCCACTGCCCGGGCCTGCTCCCCACCTCCCTGTGTCTCCCTTTCTCTCTGCCACCTACCCCCATTCCTCCTGATGTTCTCAGGGTTCTTCTAGAAGACTCCCTTAGGAGAAGTTTGCGTGGGGGTGGGGCTTGAGCACCAGGCCTCAGAAGCCCCCCTCCCTCTGCTCTCCACCCAGCTCTCCCTGTCCAGCCGCCTGCAGCTGACCCTCTACCAGTACAAAACGTGTCCCTTCTGCAGCAAGGTCCGCGCCTTCCTCGACTTCCACGCCCTGCCCTACCAGGTGGTAGAAGTGAATCCCGTGCGCAGGGCCGAGATCAAGTTCTCCTCCTACAGGAAGGTACCCATCCTGCTGGCCCAGGAAGGAGAGAGCTTGGTGAGCCTCAGAGAGCAAATCCCTCTGTCCTGGGTCTTCCTGGAGTACCCCTAAGGCAGGCCCTGCTTTGCAACTCTGGAACAATGTGGACTCTTTGGACCTTGCTGAGGATTATAAACCAGCTGGGCCCAAGGGAGGCAGAGCTCACAGAGCTCAACAGTATGAGCTCCGAAATCAGGGTGGTCCGGGCTCAAGGTGGGGCTCTGCCACTCACTGGTTGCGTGACTTGGGGCCAGTCACAGCCTCTGTGGGCTGGCTTCTTCATTAACAGAAGGCCATACTCTCAGGTGGTGGGGAATGCTTGGCCCAGTGCTTGGCTCCTAGCATGTAGCTTCTAGATCCACCCTGCCTCTCAGTGTCTGGGAGGCAGGCTGGTGAGTGGGCAGGGCCCAGACCTTAGGTCCTCCCCACCCCCTCCTTCCCATTAGCCACACTTGGGCCTCACTTACCCAGGATGGGCCTGAGGTGGTGGCAGGGGGACTAGGTCTTGTGGGGTGGAAAGCTCTGTGGACATTGATTTTAGGGATAAACCCCCAGGAATGGACAAGCGGTGCCAGGGTTCCGCTGGACCAGTTTCCTTGAATGCCTGGGTGTTTATTTTAAAAGAACCCTGGTGATCCTCCTGGTGACCCAATTTAACCCAGCCTCTCGTCCTCCAGCAACAACTGAATGATTCCTCTGTCATCATCAGTGCTCTCAAGACCTACCTGGTATCTGGGTAAGGAGCCCCTCAGAGGCCCAGGCTGGCATTGCATTTCATTCCCTTTATCTCCCTGGAGGCCTCACCTGGGTTCCTCCAGGGGAGCAGGACAGGCATACTACTATGAACCCCCCCTTCCTCTACTCTGCACGTCTCCCTCTGTCAGGGAGATGCTTCTATATTCGCCCCAAGTCCCTCTTGCTGCAGGACCCCCTCTGGCTCCCAGAAGAGGGCGGAAAACTTTCGTGGGTTGGTCCTGGTTCCCCTCCAGAGCTGGGTCAGCTCCGGATTGATTTCCACGCTGAGTAGGCAAAGGCTCAGCCTCCAAGGGGAAGAACTGGTTGGGGTGAGACTCTGGCTGTCTCCCAAAGGCACTCCCTGGAAGACATCATCACCTATTATCCACCCATGAAGGCTGTGAACGACCAGGGGAAGGAGGTGACGGAATTCTGTAACAAGTACTGGCTCATGCTAGATGAGAAGGAGGCCCAGCGCATGTATGGTGGGAAGGAGGCCAGGACGTAAGTGAGCCTGGGGCAGGTCCCGGGAGGTGGCAAGGGTAGGGTCTTCTGGGGGAGGGGGTGTTGGGAGTAGAGATAGTCTGAGCAAGACACTGTGAGGGGGGAGCAGTGGGGAAGACCAGGAGGGCTGGGGCCGTGGCCAGGGCTGAGTCTCCTTCAGGAACTGCTCAGGCCTCAGCTTCCCAACCATAGGCTGTGTGGTCCAGACAGTGCACCTGCTTCCACACCTCCCAGGTCCCGGCTTCAGCAGCCCACCTGGCCTGCCCTCTGTCCCCTGTCTTGTCCACAGGGAGGAGATGAAGTGGCGGCAGTGGGCGGATGACTGGCTGGTGCACCTCATCTCCCCCAACGTGTACCGCACTCCTGCCGAGGCCCTGGCCTCCTTCGACTACATCGTCAGGGAGGGCAAGTTCGGGGCAGTGGAGGGGGCCGTGGCCAAGTACCTGGGTGCGGCGGCCATGTACCTCATCAGCAAGCGGCTCAAGAGCAGGTGATGGGGCTCGTGGGCGTGTGTGTTTGCCTGGGGGCCTGCTGTCCCTAAGCCCCTAGTCTAAGCCACACCGGGACTCAGAACTCCCAGGTGGGAGACTGGCTTGGGGGCCTGCTCCGTGCCTTCTTCTGTTGCTTTCTCTGGGGTCAGGTCTTTTTGTCCTCCTTTGGCCATGGGCTCCCTGGTTGGGGCAGATGATAACTGATGTTTGCAGGTGTGATGTCCCTGGGGGGAGTGGCCCTGGCCCTCTAGCCTTCCTGTTTCCCCCACCTGGGCGGAGGGTTGGAGTTCCCTTAATTGACTTCCCCCTTCCCTACCAGGCACCACCTCCAGGATGACGTTCGTGAGGACCTCTATGAGGCTGCCGACAAGTGGGTGGCAGCCGTGGGCAAAGACCGGCCCTTCATGGGGGGCCAGAAGCCGAACCTGGCTGATCTGGTGAGCCTGGTGGTGTCCAGGGTTGCCCAGACTGGAGGGGCCTGTCTGGGCAGAGGAAACCCACATGAAGGCAATGAGGCACCTGGCTCCGTCCAAGGAACTGTCTTTCTTCACATTACTGACAGGTTCAGGAGAGGGGCTGGCTTCAGGCCCAGCTGGATCCAGGGGCCCACAGGGTATTACCAGGGCTCAGCCTCGCCTGTTGCATCTCAACCCCTTGGAGTTACGTGCACCTAGCAGAAGTCCTGGGACAGTGTCTTGTTGGCCTGGCTTGAATATCAAGCCCCAAAGCAGTCCTTCAAGTGGGGGTGGAATAGGTTGATCACCAGATCCAGGTCTTAGAGCTGGGTGCTGGTGTCCCCTCTCCTCACATCTCAGAACCTGAGAATGGGGCAGGACATTTCCGGAAGGAAATTCTAGAGGTGGGGTTTGTTGCCCAGCTAGGGGGAGTGGATGCACGGCAGACAAAACCAACAGAAATCCCACACGCTTCACTCAGAGCCCCACGTGCAATATTGGCTGTTTAAAGAGCCCTTTCAGAGAGGGGGAGGTGATGGGACCAGGGGTGCACGGCTGGTGGAGGACAGGGCAGATCTGGACCCTGCTCTGTCCCCTCCCCCAGGCAGTGTACGGTGTGCTTCGCGTGATGGAGGGTCTGGAGGCTTTCAACGACCTGATGGGGCACACCCGCATTCAGCCCTGGTACCTGCGGATGGAGAAAGCCATTGCTGAGGCCCCCCAGTGACCTGAGTGCCCCAGAGGGGTGGGACACAGCAGAAGACGCAGGCTGCTGGGGACCAGGACCACTGGGTCAGCAACCCATGCTGTGCGGTGGGTGGGGGATGGGATTGTATGGGCTCTCGCCCTGCCTCACCCCTCCAGCCACCTGGCTTCTAGCCCTGAAACCTGCTGAGGCCCTGGGACACTGGGGGACAAAAGCTGGGTTTGATTTCTGTTCACAGTCTCCCTGAGGGGCACAGAAGGCTACCCCTCAGGCCCAGGTGGCTGACCCACCCCAGCCCCCTGTCTTGGGCCTCCCTGTGCTTTGGCTGTTCTCTGGGACTTTCTGTGGCCTGCTCTGTCCACACCCTGTGGGTGGGGATCGGTCAGGCTCCTGCCCTGGACAGGGGCAGTAGGAATAGCCTGGTTTACTATGAAGGATTTCATCTCTGGCTCCTCCTGGTTCCGGCTCTGCCCGGGAGCCCCTGGGACTGTGTCATGTCTGCAATAAAAAAAAAGTTTGCTGCTCTATTGGTGGTGCTGCCATGGGGCGTGTGGTACAGGCCGTGCGGGTGCTTCAGAAGGAGGCTCTGGCCCACGCTGGCGGTAACTACCATTTGTCCAGAGGCCTGGGGTGAAGGACTTGGCAGGCTTTGTGTCACGGGGACCCTGGGACACCACCACACAATAAGCCACAGCGAGGTAACCCGGGATGCAGGCCCAGTTGTGCCCCTCACTGGCTGTGGGGCTCTGGGCAGTGATGCCCCTTTCTGAGCCTCCGGGTTCTCATCTGTGAAATGGGCATAATGACAGCCTCCACCTCAAAGGGAGAGCATGAAGGTTTGAGCATGAGATGCAGGTCAAGTGTGGAGAAGGATGCCCAGCTCAGAGCAGGGGCTGGACTGGCTCCAGTCCTGCTCTCCAGGTCAGGGGAGCAGGGTTCCAAGAAGCTCTGAACCTCTGAAGCAGGTGGGCACCCGGGCTTCAGTCCCAGGCCTGGGGATGGGGACTCTGGGACAGGGAAAAGCCAGCTCTGGGAGTGAGGTGGGGGCTATGGGTGGAGCCCCATTCTGAGCAAAGCACCCAGGGTCGGCGGTCCCCGTCCCCCCAGTTCCCGTAGATGAAGAGCACAGTGGCCTCCAGAGGCCCCAACAGGGGCCCATTGGGCTGAACTCACCTTGCCGGGGTCTCCCATTCCCCCAGACCTCTTGAGGGAGTCTTCAAATGTTACTTTATTTTTTTAAGACATTAAAATAATTCATGCTCCTCGTGACAGCAAGCATTCAGATAAGGTAGAGGCCTGGTGAGCCCTGCACACACAGCCTAGTGTCGCCTGCAGAGCTGGTCTGCCGCCTGCTCGTTCTCCGTCCCATCACCGGCTTCTGTCCCCACCGGCCCAGGCCACGCTGGCTTGTTCCTCACCAGCTGCATGGATGCGCCACAGCCCGGTGGTGAGGCCAGGGGGAGTACCAGCGTGACCAGAAGGTGGTCCCCTTGAATCATCAGTCAGGCGTGAAGTCCTGGTCCCGGAGCCGCCCTCAGCAGGATAGGAACAAGGCCACAGGCCACCCCAGGCCCCTGGAGCAAAGGCCTTTCAGGACTTAAGGCTTGACGGCAGGAGAAACCGAGGCTGCTGCTTGCAAACGTTAGGCTCCTCCTGCTCAGCCCAGCGACTGTGGCTCCCAGCCCTGGGGCTTTCGCTGCTGAGGCCTGGTCTGGCTAAGGAGGCCCCGGTGCAGCCCAGGCCCCAGCTCGCAGCCACCTACCTTCTCCCTGTGGTCACAGACTGAGGTTTTCTTCTGTCTGCATTTGGCAGAGGAAGAATTGTTGGTGGCTGAGCCATGCCGGGGACAGGGACCTGACTCCTGACTAGGGCTTTTCCCCTGGGGATGCTGCAGGCAGAAGGCACCCTCCAGCAACCTGTACACCCTCCTCCACTGAATGGTCACCTTGATGAAAAGTCCGAGGACGATACTAGCTAGACCTGCTCCTAGTGACTGAGGCTGGAGAATGGCTAGTCAACCCAAGGTCACTATGGGATGGGACACCCACTGAGCGTGCTTCCCCCTCCTCCATCCCAGGGGGCAACCCTGCCTCAGTTTCTCCAAATGCTTCCGGGACAGCCTCTGGGTGTATTTTCCCATAACCGCTAGAGGGCGGTAGAGACCGTGGAACAAGGCCTCATGCTGCCATCTTGTGACCAACTTCAGCATTGCATCTTGTCTGGACAATCTGTTCTTGAGACTCTATTTGCCCATCAGTAAAATGCTTTCAGCAGGTAAGGGTCCGAAAATGGGCAGGCAGGAAAAGCCACACCTCTGGGCGGAAAGGGTCCCAAGGCAAGAACCTCTGCCCCATTTTTGGTCATGCTCAGATCAGGGCATGTGCTTGTGGCCTTGAACACAGTGCAAGGCCAGAGGTGGGCACCATGCCAATCCCTGCTGTGACCTTGGGCAAGCCCATCTTTGCTCATCCCTGGGAAAGCTCTTGGAAGTCAGATAACTTTCCTGGGTTGGTGTGGGCGGAGATGGGAAAAATGCACAGAGTTGATGTGCACAGTTGACATGTGATGGGCATTTTATGCAGCCACTCAGAACACGCTCCCCGCTGTGTTCCCAACCCGGCTCCCAAAGCTCACGGTCAAGAGGTCCAGGAAGCAAGAAGAGAGAGCACTTGTGAGAACAGTGAGATCCTTCTGCCCTGGGAGTCAGGGAGGTCTCCCTGGGGGAGGGCTAGCCACATCTGGGACTTTAAGAATCGGGAGGATCCTGGTTTGCTTTTTTCTGTCTGTTAGATTGTTAAAATTTAAAACTTCACTCTGATTATGCAAATAATTAATGTTTATTGTACATGAATAAAACTTCCAGGTATGCAAAAAGATGATGCCAATTACTTACAGTCCCACAACCTAGAGATACGACCACTTAGATTTTTGGAATACAGTCATCTAGATTATTTTTTATGCAGCTTATAGTGCATATATGTGTGCGTGTATATATGTATTTTTAAAAATAAATTATTTATTTATTTGACAGACACACAGAGAGGGAACAAGCAGGGGGAGTGGGAGAGGGAGAAGCAGGCCTCCCACTGAGCAGGGAGCCGAATGATCAGGACCCGAGCTGAAGGCAGATACTTAACGACTGAGCCACTCAGGCACCTGTAAATAAGTAAAATTCTTAAAAAGAAAGAACCCAATGTAATCACAATCCCTTGTAAGAGGGGGGCGTGCCTCTGAGGAGAAGATAAGCAGCAGTGGCTGGGGTGATTCGACAAAGGGCCAAGGAATACTAACGCCCCCAGAAACCAGAGGGACAGGAGATGGCCTCTTCCCACTCAGGGGCCTCTGGAAGGAAGCAGCCCTGCCGACCTCTTGATCTCAGCCGGGTAAAACGGGGTTCAGCTCTCCAGCCTCCAGCCTCTGGTGCTAGAAGAACACAGATGCCTTAAGATCCCATGTTTGTGGGACAGCAGTCACAGGACACAATACACATGACCTCAGCCAGTGTCCTCGGGGAAGAGAATTGGCTACAGGGGTCTAATGACCTCTGGGGAGTCCCTTGTCCTGTCACTTTCCTCCTCTTGAAGACGAGGGGTGGGGCTGGGCTCTTTAGTGCGAAGGGGGCGCCCCACCCAGGCCAGCGGCCATCCACAACTGCTGTGGGGAGATAAGGCGTCCTGTGTATGGGCCAGAGCAAACAGCCCAAAGAGATGGCTGCCGACTGCCCCCACCAGCTGCTGTCCCAGGAGGCTTCAAGCAGGAGGCCCAGGTCTGTCTCGCCGCCCCTCCTATCCCAAGGGACAGGCCTCTGGCCCTCTCTGGCCTCAGTTTACTCATCCTGGGTTCTTGTCTGGCCTACCCCATTGTAGCCGGCCCTGGCCAGTCTTTCCAGGCGCTGTGGCCGGTCCTCGCTAGTTGCTCGTTTCCTGGTCAGCCCCAGAGGGCAGGGACCAAGGTTCACAGCTGGGGGGCTGGGCCCAGCACACCGGTGCTGCCCTCTCCTTTCCCCTACATTCCAGCCTGCTCAGGCCAGTGAGATCAGGATTGGGGGCGGCCCAGGTGGGAGCCAAGGTTGAGAACGTGGCTTCAGAGTCAAAGCTGGTTTGAATTTCAGTTCAACATTTACTCAGCCTTTGCATGAACCCTGACGAGCCTCTTCCCCCGCTGAGCTGTCAGGAAGGTACTGTGCCCATCTTGAGGAGGCTCAGAGAGGCAGGAGATTCGCCCAGAATCACATAGCCAGGTGCCAGGATTCAGGCACGGGCCTGCCCAACGCTTCCCAGGCTCCCTGTGACCTCCTGGCCCGGGAGCGTAGCCAGGCACCCGGTGCCCCCTGCTTGAGGTGGGCCAAAGAGCACCTGCTCCTGGGTCAAGGTCCTCACAGGTGGGGGGAAGCATGGACCCTGCCTCCTGAGCCTCCTGGTGGGCAGCCCCAACAGAGCTCAGGGGTCTGCTGATCTGCATTTCAAGCCATGTCACCTACTCACGGTGAGGCCCTGGGCAAGTCACTTTTCCCCCCAGCCTCAGTTTCTTCATCTGTAAAGTGGGGTCACGGCAGTAGGAACCCATCCCTGGACCTCTGAGGGCTAAGCTAAGTCCTGTGTGTGCAGTGCCCCAGCCAGTGCCCAAAGGATTAGAGATGGAAGGGCCTAACTTCAGGAGAGACACCAAGAGGATTTGCCAGATGGTGGAGGGCTCATCCCCTCCCAGGCTGGGTAACTTCAGATGCCAGGGACGCCTCGACGTGCACAAGCCTCCTCAAACTGGAGGCCGGAATGGCAAAGCACCGAGAGTGGAATCACTCTGTGTTCGGAATCCTGGTTGGGGGAGGGGAGCTGGTTTTAAGTATCAGTCCTTTCAATTTCCTGTCTTTATGCCTCACATTCTTTTTTATTTTATTTATTTGAGAGAGGGGGAGAGAGGGTGGGGGAAGGACAAGCAGACTCATGCGGAGCTGAGCCCGACGTGGGGCTCGATCTCACAATTCTGAGACCATGACCTGAGCCGAAATCAAGGATTGGACTCTTAACAGACTGAGCCACCCAGGTGCCCCACATTCTTCTTAAGATTTTATATTTATTTTTATTTTTTAAGGTTTTATTAATTTGAGAGAGAGAATGAGAGAGAGCATGAGAGAGGGACATTCAGAGGAACAGACCCCTTGGCGAGCAGGGAGCCCGATGTGGGACTGGATCCCGGACTCCAGGATCATGACGGGAAATGGAGCCACCCAGGTGCCCCAAGATTTCAAGTAATCTTTACACCCAACAAACTCACTACCCCGTGATCAAGAGTCATAGGCTCCACTGCCCTAGCTGGCCAGGTGCCCCTCATCCCAACTTTCTTTTTTTTTTTTTTTTAAGATTTTATTTATTTGACAGAAAGAAACACAGCCAGAGAGGGAACACAAGCAGGGGGAGTGAGAGAGGGAGAAGCAGGCTTCCCATCGAGCAGGGAGCCCGATGTGGGACTCGATCCCGGGTCTCTGGGATCATGACCTGAGCCGAAGGCAGTCACCCAACCAACTGAGCCACCCAGGCGCCCCTCATCCCAACTTTCTAACAGTCTTCCCAGGTAAGTCTTATTTTCTTCGTCTAAGGGGCAGACAGACTCAGAGAGGGGTGTGACTTGCCCAAGGCCACATCTCAGCCGCAGTGGACCAGGGATTTCCAGCGTCCGAGTGTCTGTCCACGGAAAGACAGGGTTCTGCAGCGACCACATCCCCGATTCCCAGACTGTACCAGGCTGCCCCAGCCCTAACCTCACAGAAGGAGGCTCAACGCCATCTGCAAAGACCTGGCTGCTGGGGAGGGTGCACCCCTTGCTCATTGATTAGCTTCCTGGAGAGCAGGAGGGGTCTGACGGCCCCCTCGACAGGGAGCTGTGGGCTCTCCAGTGCCAGCTGGAGATGGCTGGGGGGCTAGGCCAGAGTCCACCTCATCCTGGGTCTGGAGACATGCCTCCTCCACACTAGTCCCTGCGTCCCCACCCTCAACGTGCCAGTGGGTCACAAACCCCAGCCCAGGGGGGAGGCTCTTCCCAGCCAAGACTAAGGAATTGCAGAACTAACCAATTTGTGTTTCCTGTTGCAGCTGTAGTAAGTTAGCACAGACAAAGGGACTTAAGCAATATGAAATTACTACCTTCCAGTTCTGGAGGTCGGAAGCCTGACCTGCGTCTTACTAGGCTAAAATCAAGGTGTCAGCAGGGCCATGTTCGTCCTGGAGACCCTCGGCAGAGAATCCATTCCTCATCTCTTCCGCTCCGAGGGGCTGCCCACATTCCTTCACTTGTGGCCCCTTCCTCCATCTTCAGAGCCAGTGACCTTGGGCTGAGTCCTTTCCGTGCCTTCTCCCTGGCTCTCCGCCCTGTCTCCCCCACTGAAGGACCCACGTGATTACCTGGGACCCATCGGGATAATCCAGGATAATCTCCCGATTTTAAGGTCAGCTGATTAGCAAGCTTGATTGCCTGTGCTGTGGAACCTAATTCACAGGTTCTTTGGGAGAGGCCGTAACTCTGCCCACCCAACATTTGGTTGGAAGAGCAGCCTCGGGGTACCGGGGTCCACTTGCCAAGACCTGATTGTTGGGAAATGGTTTCTGCCTGTTACCCTGGTAATGAACAGCTGAAGCAGGTGGCATTTTCGTTTCCCTGGGTGGCCGAGGCGGCTGTTAACAAATCACCATAAACTTAGATGACCCCAAACAACAGAATGTCTTAGTTCAGAAGGCCCAGAGTCTGGAGTCTGGGTGTTGGTGGCATTGGGTCCTTCCGGACAATCTTCTTGCCGCTCCCCTTGCTTTGGGCCCCCTGCAATCTGTGGTGTTTCTTGGTTCGTAGATGCGTGCCCTGTGGTCACATGGCCTGCCCCTGCCTCTCTCTTCTGGGCATGTCTGTCCGAAGTCCCCTGTTCTAGGACACCACTCATTGGACTTGGGCTCACTGTAATCCAGTGTGACCTCACTTTAACTTGATTACATCTGCAAAAGCCCTATTTCCAAGTGAAGCACCATTCTGAGGTTCCCAGAGGACACGAGTTTTCAGGGGATGCTGTTCAACCCGGTACAAGTGGTATATATACCATTTCAAACTGGGCACACTTCTGGGTCTCTCTACAGCTTCTGAATGCCACAGGCCCCTGTTGGGTTCCCCAAGCTCTTTCCTATTTCCCCCTGCTGCCCTGACCTGTGGTACTTGGGGCCATTAGGGAACAGCGTAGATAGTTACTTAATGAAAACAGCACCCTGCACTGTTTTAAGTGCGGGAGATACAAACGAATTTGCTGCCCCAGAGGCCTCACCCTCTCCTGGGGAGACAGGCAGAAAGCAAATCAAGAATGCCAGGTAGGGGGCTTTGGATGGCTCAGTTGGTTGGACGTTTGCCTTCGGCTCAGGTCATGATCCCGGAGGCCCAGGATCAAGCCCTGCACTGGGTTCCTTGCTCAGAGGGAAGCCTGCTTCTCCTTCTCCCTCTGACCCTCCCTTGGCTCATGCACTCTTGCTCTCTCTCAAATACATCTTTAAAAACAACAAAGAATGCCTGGGGACAGATAGCATGCAGCCTCCACGGAGGTTTCACGATGCACAGGGAGGGATCGGCTCTGCCCAAGACAGAGTCAAGCCGAGGAGGTCTGAGTTGGGCTCTGGTGCCCTGCGTGGAGCACCTCAAATCTTTCAGATACCAACATCTGTATCTAGACGGGCTAGCTTTGTCATTTTCTCTTCTGACAAACACAGATTCATCTTCTAATATGCAAACGCCCCCTCCCCGACCGCCTAAGCCCGTATCAGAAAGACCATGGTTCCATCAATAAACAACTTTATTAGAAGGCCGTTTTAATGACAACTTCCAATTCTTTCTTAATTTGCTTTTTCATAAATTCCAGTTATCGCTAGATTTATATATTGCGTAATTTTTGCATTGATCTTTGCATCCTATTTCAATTGTCCTCGCCAGGCCTTTCTCGTGGAATGGGAGCGCGACCGCGGGTCGCAGGTTGACCAGCATTGTTGAGCAGGGGTGGTGCCGGCTGGGGAGGCGGGGGTGGCCCTGGGAGGGAGCCCACTGCACAGGTGGGGCAGGGTACTGGCTGCCCTCTCCTGGGGCCCCCACCCCAGACTCACAGTGATAGGCCCCTCAGCGCTTCATCGTTCCAAAGGATGAGATGAAGAGACCCTCCCAGCCCAAGAAATGATTTGGACTTCCATCGTCAATGGAATTGAGATTTCTGCCACCCTTCCTGCCCCTTATTGAACCCTCAGATCCTAAGGCTTCCTGGGTGGTGCGAGCCCTGTCCCAACCTGCCCAAGGTCATCTCCCCTTGACCAGGGCCCCTCCACCCACCTGACCTTTTATCTGTCGCCAGTTCTGAGGAAATTTCTTTGGACAGACTTGACGTCAGTGTGGTCAGTGGTGGGAAAGGTCACTCCCACAGCCCCTCCTTCCTCTCCGCACCCGGCCTGGAGGGTGTGGGGAAGGTACGATCAACCATGAACATAAATATGAATACAAAATGAACTTGAAAATGACAGGCTAGTAATTAAACAAATCTATAAAAATAGTTAGGACATAACTCTGTTCAAATAAATACGAAATAAATAGGATCCAAGCAGTGTGACACTCTGCGTCAGTGGAATGTGAGGCTGGTCCCACTTCGCCCCGATTTGGATCGGACACAAATCCCCAGGGGCTCGGAAACAGACTTTAATGCAGTCGGCCAGGCTCTCTACCCCCTTGTCTTCCCTGTGGAAGCACAGAACGCACACATCTGTCCAGCTTGTCCTTCTGAACAAAACCCTTTGCCCAACGTTACACCTAAATAAGGCCCTGAACACCTTTTCCTTCTCTCATGAGGGAGCGCAGACGTGGGGTGGCGGCCGCCCCTTCCTGCAGCTCCAGGACGCCCGCCCTGCTCTCATTCCAGAGTGGGGACAGGAGTTGGTTCCGAGCCGGCGCCAGGCCCCTGTCTGGGGGCCAGCTCAGGCTCCAAGACACCCCCCCCAGCAGCAGGAGCGGCAAGGCCGTCTGCACTGCGGGAGCAGCACGTGCCTTCCGTGAAGCCATGCGCCGGGATGCCAGGCGGCCAGTGGAGGGGCTGGGCCCTGCCCCCTACACGCACACACACATCCGGGTGCCCATCTGTTGCGGAGCTCAGAAGCCAACAGCAGGGCTCAGACGAGGGTGAGCACAAAAGCCGGACTCCTCCCTCTCCCTGGCACAACCTAGCCAGAGGAGACCCTGGAGGCCAGGAGGCCAGGGCGTGAGGGCCCCACGGACCGAGGAGAGAGGAGTGAGCGCTAACACGGGGGGAGGGCTGGTGCCCTCTTCCTATCGTATTAACACAGCGGCGAGGAAGGAAGCAAGGCAGCACGAGGTGGGCGCCCAGCAGGCCAGAGGGCGGGGCCTGCGGCTGGTGGTCTGGCCACGAGAGAGGAATGAAGCCCACTCTGGGCCCCGCCGTCCAGCAGGCACCACAGGAAACGCCCCACCCCCGGGTGCGTGTGCCCGTGTCCTGTTGGCCCCTGGAATGGACGTGCCGCCCGGCCAGGGTCAGCAGGACACAGCTGGTGGGCCAGCCGGGCCCTCCCCAACTCCCTTGCGGGCGCACCCCAGCCTTTTCACAGCTTGGCTTCAGTCAGCTTAGTGTTGGCACATTCACAGAATGGATGGCTACACGTCCCGGGGCTGCAGGCCCAGGATCCGTGAGTCCGCTGAGCGAGGTGCAGCTGCCCCCGTCCCATCACCGCGACTGAACGCCCAGGGTGATCTTCAGGTTCTCGTAGACCACGTAGCTGATGCTCACGGCTGGAATCACCTTCATGAAGTTGGGGGCCAGCCCCCGGTATAGGCCAAAGGCCCCCTCGGTCCGCAGGATCTGTCTGAAGAGGCCGCTCATGGTCACCTCCGGAGCGCCCTCGATGGAGGCTGTCGTGAGAGAGGCACCCATGAGGGGTTTGCCAGCGCCTCCCGAGAGCCCGACCTGCCCGGGGAGACGGGCCCCTGGGAGCTGGCCCAGAAGCGGCATTACCTTGGGCTTGCATCCGGGTCCTGACCAGGGCCAGTGGGTAGCTGGCCAGCTGGCCACAGGTGCTGGACATGGTGCCGCAGGCCAGAAGCACGAACACGCCGGGGTCTGCACTGCTTACCGCGTAGCGCTGTAGCCAGGCGTTCTTGAGCGTCTGGAAGGGGAAAGGGGGCCAGGGATGAGCTAAAGTGCCTGGGAGCCCGGGGAAGAGCTTATGAGGCAAGAAGAGACAGGGGTCTGGGGGTAGGGGCACAGTCATCGGATCTGCGTGGGGGACATGTCCTTGTCACATGGGATCCTCAAGGCTACTGTAACCTTATTTACTTGGTCGGCCTGCCCTTCATTTCTGCACAGGGGAGTCCTGGATAGGACAGGGAGTGGGCAGAGGCAGGGCCAACACTCCCTCCCCAACCCAGAGAGCCTGACTTCTGCGGTCTGAAGTCTGCTGGGCGCCCAGCAAGCCCTCCTAGCATCGCAGTCTGGTGGTCTGCCCACTTGAGCCCCTGAGGGTGCAGAACCCGGGGGGCTGCCAGGGGGGAGGCGGTACGGCAGGAGACCCTTGCAGAGAACAGAGGAGTCTGGAAGGAGACATTGTTCCTTGTTGCAGCCATCCCCCAGTGTCTATCAGGGAGTGAGAACAGGTGCAAGCCTGGCTAGGAGGGGTTTCTGAATCCCTTCTACTGGGTCAGGGGGCCTGAGCCCACTAGGGCCTCACCTCGTAGACAGCCAGGTCTATCCCAGCATAGGGGATGATCCCCAGCATGTTTGGAACGTAGCCTTTGTAGAAGGCGGCCACCCCCTCTCTGGCCAGGATCTTCCTGGCACAGTCCAGCATGCCTGAGTACTGGCCTGTCTTGCGCAGGGCCATCCGGGTCTTCAGAACCTGCAGAAACCAAAGGGGGTGACGGGAGTGTGAGCACAGCCCCCTCTTCGCCCTCAGCCCCATGCACACTTGCACACTGCCCGCCGAGGACCAGGCGGTCCTCACCTCCATCGGGTAGATGCTGCTCTGGGCGATGGCTCCGGCCAAGGAACCTGCCACAAGTCTCTCGTGAATCCTCAGAGTCTCCTGGTCACTCCCCACGAGACGCTTGATCTAGAACAGAGAGCAAATGAACGGCTCTACCCCCGAGACCAGCACAGCTGCCCCTGCCCCGGGGTTCCTCCCAAAGCCAAGACTGGGTGTCCCTGGCATGTCTGACCCTGCCCAGAAATAGAAGGAACTGGCCCACGCTGGGGCTGGCCCCAGCTGTCCCCTGGGTACGGTGACTAGCTCCAGCTTCCAAGGCATTAGCAGGGCAGGGACCTCAGCCCAGGAAAGCTCAGGAAGCAGCTGACGACAAGTCACTCGCCTGGGGAAGCCTGCTCCTCACCTGCTCGTAGGCCATGAATTTGATGGCTGACTCGGGGGCAATTTTGAGGACGTTGATGCCGTTGCCCCGCCAGAGGGACCTGGCCCCACCTTCTCGAATCATCTGTGTGAACCCGCCCACAATGCACATGTTGTTGCTGCGGGAGGCGTGGACCTGGGAGGGAAGGACTCGCAGTCAGAACCCCAGGGCCAGGGGCTGGCCGTCACGACACAGAGAGCCTCAGGCCTGCACACTGGGGTCAGCGTGCAGGTCTTCTGTCGGGGTTCTAAAGGGTAACTCGCCCCCGGAGAGTCCAACATGGCTATCCTCGTTCTTCGCGGTGCACCTGCGTGCGGCACTGTGCCAGACGCCCCTGCGGCCGCTACTTTAGACACACTTTTTTCAGCGCGGCTTTTTATTTGGGAAAAATTTCAAACACATGCAAAAGTACCAAGAGTTACAGAATGGGCTTTTACAAACCCACAATAGCTTCACCAATCCTAAAAACCGCGGATCACTTTAAGGTCCTTCCCAGGTACCGTCATTCCACCCCCCGCCTGCTGTGCATCTCCTACCACATTCTCGGCAATTTGGTGAAGAGAAACAAACTAGGGGGCAATCTGTTTAAGCCCTGTGGTTTTTTACAAAGGAATGGAAGACCCAGCACTGAAGTGACGGGCCCAAGGTCACACAGCTGTGAGGGCAAGACCTCGGTCGGGTTCTGTCCCCTAAAGCTCCTCTCCCCAAACCGTGCTGCCTCCCTACTTCCACAACAGAAGGGAGTACATGTTTATCAGGCTTCAAAGCAACGCAGACTCAAAAGGGCAAGATGGGGAAGAAAAGATGGCACCTTTTCTTTCTTTCTTCCTTTCTTTTTTTTTTTAAACAATTTTAGGTAGTAGGATGCCTTTGTTTGGCTCAGGTCATGATCCCAGGGTCCTGGGATAGAGCCCTGTATGGGGCTACTTGCTCAAGAGGGAACCTTCTTCTCCCTCCGCTTGCTGCTCCCCCTGCTTGTGTGTGCTCTCTGGCAAATAAACAAAATATTTAATAAAAAAATAAAAAAATTTAGGTAGTCAACATACAATGCAATAGTGGTTTCTGGAGAATTCGATGATTCATCACTTCCCTATAAGACCTAGTACTCATCACCCCAGGAAGATGGCACCTTTTCTGAGCAGGGCTCAGAAACACCAGCTCCGACACACAAGCGAGGGGCCAAGGGGGGTGACCAGACATGTTCAGGTGACACTGATGTCCGACAGGGTGTCCTCGAGCAGGCCAATTTCGCAAGCCTGTCCCTGATGTGGACCCAGCTTATCTCTGCCTTGTGGACGTGGAGGCGGGCACCCGGCCAAGTTAAAGGTGTCTGGGCCAGGCAGGGGTCCACTCGCACCCACGCCGTGTGCTGCCTACACAAAATGTGCCCAAGGAAACAGGTTCCTGCCACCTTGGTTCTCACTGGCTTCACCTGTCCACGTTTCAGCCCTATGATGTGACCCCTGGCTTTCGTGCCCCAGATACAATGAAATAAACTACGTGCAAAAAGGGTACTTAGATCTGGATCTTCTGTTGCCCTTGTCTGAGCAATAATCCCAATCTAGGGGCGCCTGGGTGGCTCAGTTGGTTGGGCGACTGCTTTCGGCTCAGGTCATGATCCCGGAGACCTGGGATCGAGTCCCATATCGGGCACCCTGCTCAGCGGGAAGCCTGCTTCTCCCTCTCTCAGTCCCTCTGCTTGTATTCCCTCTCTGGCTGTGTTTCTCTCTGTCAAATAAATAAAATCTTTAAAAAAAAAAAAATCCCAATCTAATTTATTGGGTTAGAAAGGTAGGAGCCCAAGGAGTGCAACACAAAGAGGAGAAAACCGACCCATTGAGGACCCTGGGGTGGAAACTGGGTGGTCTGCGGCCTGTTTTCCTACGTACCTGCATGAGCACCTTGAGCCTGTCCAGGGGCGCCGTGCAAGTTCTGGATACGGCCCCCGCCCCGCCTCCAGCCACCAGGTGTCTCCACCACACCCCTGTCCGCCTCTCCTCCACTGTGAATTCGTCCGGGACCGTCAGATTCTCACCCACGTCAAAGATCTGCAAGGAGGACAGGCAGATATAAAACAAGCAGGCTCCTTGTCACCACGTTGCAGGCAGCCAGCCAGGTCCAGAAGCTGGCACTGTCCAGAACAGCCAGCCCCAGGGGCCATGCCAACAGCGACAAGGCCCCGGGGCCTGCAGGGGGTGGGTGTGACGGCCTGGAGACGGCACAGCTCTGATCCCTGTGTGAGCCCTGCAGGGCCCAGGGAGAGCATGTGAGAGCACAGCTGGAAGCAAATGGTTATAAAACCATTTGGACAGCCTTGCAGATACCTGCCCACGGCTCCTGCAAGAATGGCTTACAAAGGCATTTCAGCTGAGGATCACCAGAATGCCTGCACTGAAAGGATCAAGTGAGGGGTAAAAATTCTGAAACCCGAAGCGTAACCAGATCATGCTGGCAGAACACTGCCCAAGGCCTCGGCAATATCAGAGGGCCGTGAGGCCTACATAATAGCCGCGCTCCTGGGTGGCGTCCCGCCTGGCCAGAGCCCGCTGCGCTCCGAGGCCTGGAGCCCTGCACCGAACGGCAGCCAAGTGGAGAGCCAGGGGTGCGCCGGGTGAGGCCCTGCGCTGGGCACTGCCACAGAGGTGCATCCCCGGCCTCCCCTCTCAGAGTGGACAGTCTGGGGTGGCAAAGCAAATGGGGTGGGCGTACCCCAAGTGAAGGGGCTCGCAGGTGGTGGGGGCGCGGTAAACATGGCCATGACCAGGGAGGTGTGGATGGGTCTTTCGGAAGAGCAGCGCTCACGGGGTGAGAGATCAGCATGTATGGGACCGTGGGGCCGTTTTCTTTAACAGAGAGCAAGGGCACCAAAAATGGGATGTTGGGGAAGAAACTGAATGGCTCTATTTGTTCTAGGAGAGTGTCCCTGCTGGCCCCGGTGCACGTGGACTTTGGCAGAACAAGCAGATTTGGGGAAGGGATGTTGGGAGTGGACCCTGAAGGACAGGCAGCACGTGAGGCAGGAGGGCATCCAGGGCCCAGGGAACCCCGTGTCTGGGAACCGAGGGCACACGCAGAGGGCTGTGGGGGCTGGCGGAGGAGTGGAGTCTCGTGCTGAAGAGGAAGCAAGTCAGACACCCCACTCTCACCCCTACACCGGGATGGCGACTGATGCCTGAGAGCAGATGTGTGAACGCATGAGGGAGAAAGCGCCGCCACGCCCTGGGGCCATGGGCCTCACCGTGGAATGCTTCCAGTACAGGATGATCTCGGGGATGTTTTCCACGGGGTGGAGAAGGTGGTAGTCTCTCCACTCGTTCCAGTCGATGGTCATCGTGCCATTTTTATCCATGCTGCAAGACAAGCACACGGTTGGTGGCCTCCGGGGCAAACAGGCCACGTGTCAGCTGCATGCCCCCCCCCACTCCAGGGAGCCCAGGGCAGGCGCTGGGCCACTAAGGGAACCACAGGAGGAGCCTCTGCCCCAGGGAAGAGGCGAGGTGGCTCCCACACCCCACTCTGCACGAGAACTGGACTACAATGGCCCACAAGAACCCCATTCTGATCAGGCACAGACGTCAAGGAGGGAGGGAGTCACCAGGGTGACACGGATACTTACTAGGTGACAGGGCCCCAGAAGTGGCCCGTTCGTATTCTGACAGACAGACAAAGGAGGATGCAGAGGAAAGAGGAGAAACACAGATAAGTGCTCTGAGCAGATGTTAGTGAAGCAGACACACACCACGGCCCGATGCCCAGGGGGCCGTCCAAGAAGCAGCTGTCCCCGACCAGCCGCTTCCAGCCCCAGGGACCTGGAAAGGCGCAGGTGAAATCTGCGTGATTTCCTGGCATAGCCACTCTGCTCTCCCTTGGGGGCAGCACGTCTGATTACAGGGTGGAGGGAAGTCAGCGTTCTCAAGAAGCCCACCCTATGGGGGTGCTGAGTCTGAGCCCCTTCCCCTTCTTCACCAGGCAGAGAGGCTAGGCTGTTCCTTGTTCACTTTTCACCCACTTGAAATCCCCCCAACTAGTCTTTTCTCTTCACGGGTCACCGGTGAGCGGGCACACTTCCAGGTGATCTGTGACTCTGGCTTGGGACTCAGGGAGCGGCTGCTTCTGGGAAGGGGCTGCCTGCTCATGGCGTCAAACCACCAGAAGCCAAAGTTCAGAGAAACGGGGTCAACACAGCGAAGGGCGTCACGGGGTTGGTCCAAGGACCTTTCTTTCATCACACGTTTGTTAAGCTAGACACAGAGGCTGACGAGGCTCTCACCTCTTGAGAATCTTCTCGGCCTGCTGTTCGGATATCTTGACTCCCAGGTCCCTCAGGGACTGCATGATCTCCTGGGCATCGATCCGGCCTGCAACAAGGAAGGCGTCAGCCAGGGGCCAGGCCCGTGAGAGGCCTGAGACCAGGCTGGCCGCTGGCTCTGAAGGCAACACTCACCATCATTCTTCTTGTCCAAACTCTTGAACACCAGCCTCAGCTTCTTCTCGTGATCTTGGAGATAATGGACGAACTCTTCGAAGTCGAGCTGCCCATCGAGGTCTTTATCTCCAGCTTGCACAATTTTCTATGAAGACAAAAGTTAAGGTTTCATCCTTGAGCTCATGCTCCAGCTCCTAATTGTTCCTCATGGTGCCATGTCCTCAGGAAACGGCTGTGCTAATCCACGAACACAGGTGGTCCTAAGGCCCTGAGGCGCTTCCTCTGCTCTATTCCCCAAGCCACAACTTGGATCCCAGAGGCCTGGCCAGAATCCAAGGCAAGTGCCCACCCTGCTTCCCTCATAAGCAAAGAGGAAAAAGGCACCCCTGGAGGTACCCTTCAGACACAGGCCAGCAGAGGCCGGCTTGGCATTTTCTCATTCCAAGTCTAACTTATTGTACAACCAAGGTCGCCGTGTGGCTCCCCTGCAGCCGTGACCCTGACGCCGGCCTCAGCCTGCACCCTCCCTGCCCAAATGTGGGGATGGCCCTGGGTGCTCCAGATGCCATCGGGAATGCTGCAGCTTGCTCTTTTTATCGCCAGCAGTGGCACTGGCCCAAGAACAAATGGGTGACCAGGGTAAAGGCCTGGGGGCAGAGCAGGCCCCTGCCAATGCCTACGGGGCAGACACATTGCCAGAGGACCCTGGCAGGAGCCAAGGGGGACTATTCTTGGGTGTGGGCACAGGCTTGATGGCACTGCAGGCCTCTGGTCCCAGGGGAGCCAGATTACATAACCGACCTCAGCTCCCTGGAACAGGTACCAAAAAGCAGGCCAGCTCTTAGTAGTTTCTGGACCCAAGAAGGCTTGGACAGACCCCTTGGACAGAACTCTGTGCCTGCCCTCAGAGGTGAGCTTGGTGCAGCGGCTGTAGTTTTGCATGCTCAGCCCCTGGAAATTCTCCCCAAACGAGTAAACCCTAGGCCTGTGCACAGGGCCTGCTGAATGCTTGACTTCTAGCATGCTGCTGAATCCTCTCAAGCAGCTCTAGCAGGCAGGGATTGTTATCCCCACCCCCTGCCCCCATTTTCACAGAGAAGAAAACAAGCTCAGAGAGGTTAAGTAATTTATCCAAGGTTACACAGCCAGGGAAGTGGTGGGTGGGATTCAAGCTGGGCCCGTCCGACTCCAGAGCCACCTCCCTGAAGATCCCGCTGCCGCCCTAAAAGTTAATCTCAAGAAGGTGGGTGACATACATGAGTCACTGCAGCCTAGCAACGCCCCAAAATCTGGACCAAGAACCTCCTAAAAGAAAGTGGTCATAGTCTTCCTCTGTTGCCCAATTCTTTCGGTGAGAAACAGGCTTGCTGGTTGCAAACCAGTACGGCTTTACACGTCTCTGTTCCAGCGGGTTTGTAAATGGACGGATCACTGGCGAGCCGATGATTATGGTCATGGTTACTCTCTGAACCACCTGATGGCCCCGTGTGACTGCTCAGCCACTAAGGGTACTAGGAGGAGGCCTGGACAGACACCATGTCACCTAACATGATCCGGGGGTGTGGCTGGAATGTGAGACAGAGGCTGGCACATATTTTATCGGCTATCTAGAATTAACTTCCTGCAGACATCTATGCTCTCGGCCAAGAATGGTACAAATTACATATAGGGTTATCATTCTAGATTTATGGCAGGAGTGGAAATACAATCTCGGAGGCGAATGTCAGGCACACAGCTCTTTGGTATCAAGGCTGCTCTGCCACCAAAGTCATCCATGGGCCTCAGGGGGGATGGGTGTCCCTGCAATACAGAGAACCCCAGCATGTGTCACTGCAGCTGATTTCAAGACATTCTCAAAGGCCTTGCTTCTACCTCAGAACCAGCAGGCCTACCGTCAGTCTCCTTCCTAGGGTGCCCCCCCCCACCATCTGACCTCCACTGCCATCATGAGTAGTGGGGGAAGCACGAGAAACTGACGAACAGAGAAGTCAGCGAGCCCCTTCAGGAGGCAAGGGCCTCCCCACAGGCTCTGGAGCCACTTAACAATCTTTATAAAATGTCATGATTCCCGCTGCCCCCCTGCTCCCCTGTAAGGTCTAGGAAAGCTCCGCCCTCCCCAGGACACAGCCTGGCCAGCTCCAGCCTCCACAGCTCTGTTCCCATTCCTAGGCCTCTAACAGGAGCTTCTCTGCCTCTCCCTCCCCCAGCTCTGCTGTCAAATGGCCCCACAGGGGCTGGCCTGTGGCCCCCTTTGCCGCCCTGTATTTCTGTGGAATTCCCATCACATACCCCCTCCACGCCCCTCAATCCGGCGGCAAAAGAATTCCTTTCCATCTCCCACAGATATCTTCCCAGTAATTGTGGCCTTCCTTGGAAGTCCTGTGAAAGCCAGTCATTGCCGGGATATGACACAACCCCTTCCCGGCTACAGGCACGTGACAACTTGGGAAAGAACTTGCACATTTCAGGCATTCTTTCCCTTCCGCGGGGTTGGGGGGGGGGGGAGTTCGCGCACGCGCCCTCCCCCAGCACGCCAGCATGCACTCGGCCCACCCCGGCGGGCGCCGCACCTGCTTCCACTGGCGGTAGGTGGAGAACTCCTGCGAGGGGATGAAGACGCTGAGTTTGAAGATGGACTTCAGCTCGGCGGGGAGCCCCTTGGACTCGAAGTACTGGAACTCGGTCTGGGTCTCCCCGATGAGCGGCACATACAGGCACAGGCAGAGCATGCTGACGGGGAGCCGGGCGAGCTCGCTCCAGAGAGGCCGGGGCGCAGCTGTCACCGGCGGCTCGGGCCCTGCCCTTTTACTTAATTGAGAAAAGCCGGCCCAGGGGAAGTCCTGCCCACAGCCAATGAGCGCCGGCCCCCGCGAGGAGGCGGCGATTGCTCAAGCCGAGGGGTGTAAAGATCAGGACTGACGTCACGGCATCCCGGGTTAACTCTTTGGAAGCATGCAGAGGGAGAGTTCTGCCCCAACAAACCTTCACCCTCCGCTGCCAAGCCCTCCAGATGAACAAACAGCCCTCAGTCAGTTTTTCTACAAGGTCCCCAAACGCGTCACACATACAATGGTTTTCTCCCGTTAGTAAATCATTCCCAACAGAAAAATAAGTGGATGTACAGCGTCGATGGTCACTGGAAAGGGGACCAGCTGAGCTGTGAGTGTAGAAGTCGGCAGGGGCTGCCTGGGAGCCAGGTGCCCTGCAGGGGCAGAAGTGGCTGTGCGGAGGGACTCCCCAGAAGCATCGATCTGGGGGCAGCGGGACCCTCACATAAAACTCCAAACAGCCTTCAGAGCCCGCTCTCAGAACACTGTGAAGTTCAGTATAGTCCAAGCTATCTGGCCTAGGTCTCTGCTATTCCGGAGGGACGTTTTAAATTTAAATTGATTAAAATTAAATTAAAAATTCAGTTCCTGAGTTGTGTGACCACATTTCTGGTACTTCACAGTCACATGGATTCACTGAACATCACCATCACAAGAAAGGTCTATTGGGCAACATGGCTCCGTTAGAACACCCCTTTGGGGGCGCCTGGGTGGCTCAGTTGGTTAAGCGACTGCCTTCGGCTCAGGTCATAATCCCGGAGACCTCGGATCGAGCCCCACATCGGGCTCCCTGCTTGGCAGGAAGCCTGCTTCTCCCTCTCACTCCCCCTGCTTGTGTTCCCTCTCTGTCAAATAAAATTAAAAAATCTTAAAAAAAAAAAAAAAAGAACATCCCTTTGACAGGGCGCCTGGGTGGCTCAGTTGTTAAGTGTCTGCCTTCAGCTCAGGTCATAATCCTGGAGTCCCTGGATCGAGCCCTGTCAGGCTCCCTGCTCGGCAGGAAGCCTGCTTCTCCCTCTCTCACTCCCCTCTCTTGCTGTGTTTCTGTCAAATAAATAAAAATCCAAAAAAAGAGAGAGAGAGAGAGAGAGAGAGAGAGAGAGAGAGGGAGAGAGAGAGAGAACACCTCTTTGATGTGAGGGTAAAAGAAAAATCTCAGGTCCTGGAAAGTCAGGTTTGGGACATCACTTGAGGGTGATCCTCTCCAAGCCAGCTTACCATCTCCATACCATCCCTTCCCCACGGAAAATGTCAGGAGATTCGTGCTGCGGAGGCAGACCGCGTCATAAAGATGAACCACTTCCTAATATAGACTAAATCTCACTACCAGGATGGATAAAAATGGATGGTTATAATTTGGAAATCACCAAAGTAAAAGGAAATTTCTTATTCGCTCAAAAGCTTTTTGTTAAGAGCTAGAAAAAAGGATTTTAAAATAAGATGTTGTTGGATGCCTGGGTGGCTCAGTGGGTTAAAGCCTCTGCCTTCGGCTCAGGTCATGATCTCAGGGTCCTGGGATGGAGGCCCCTATCGGGCTCTCTGCTCAGCAGGGAGCCTGCTTCCTCCCCTCTCTCTGCCTGCCTCTCTGCCTACTTGCGATCTCTGTCAAATAAATAATTGAGCCCCACATCAGGCTCCCTGCTCAGCAAAGGGTCTGCTTCTCCCTCTCTCCCTCTGCCTCTCCCACTGCTTACGCTCGCTCTCAAATAAGTGAATTAAAAAAAAAAAAAGTTGGGTCACCTGGTTGGCTCAGTCCAAAGGAGCCTTAGATGACTCCTAATCTGCAGGTCACTTGAATTCGAGCCCCATGCTGGGTGTAGAGATTAAATAAATAAAACTTAGAAAAAATAAAATAAGATGTTGATGCTTAAATACAGCATTATGAAACATTTTAATAACTTACATGACATTTCAGCCCTTCTGAAAGAGATCTGATGATGAGTCCATAAAGACAGTTCTTGGGCTACACTGGGGAGGGTCCGATGAGGAATCCACGAGACAACTGGGATTATCCACATTTCCGCTTGGCCTCCACCTAAGCCCATGACACTCAGCTATTTCTTGAACCAGGCCATCCAGAATTTCTGGTTCAGGGCTGTAGTCATGTACAACTTATCTCTGCTACAGGGGGTCCTTGAAGGCAGGAGGCCATAGTTTTGAACCTTTGTACCTTGCCTTGGTCATGAAGGGCACTGATATAAAGAGCTTCTGAAGGAGTAAAGGCAGCCGCAGGCCTTTAAGACCCCAGGAAACAAACACGACCACTCTTGCTGAAGACCTAGAGTGTGTTTTTCTGAGTGTCTGCAGTCCACCTCAACAAGATCATGTATTATTTTTATTTTAAAGGAGGTTTATATTGAGGGGTACCTGGGTGGCTCAGTCGGTTAAGTGTGTATGCCTTCAACTCAGGTCATGATCTCAGGATCGTGGGATTGAGTTCCACAATGGGATCTCTGCTCGGCAGGGAGCCTGCTTCGCCCTCTCCCTCCCCCACTTCAAATAAATCAGTAAAATCTTAAAAAAAAAAAAAAAAAAAAAAAAAAAAGGAGAGGGGTGCCTGGGTGGCTCAGTTGTTAAGCATCTGCCTTTGGCTCAGGTCATGATCCCGGGGTCCTGGGATCGAGCCCCACATTGGGCTCCCTGCTTGGCGGGAAGCCTGCTTCTCCCTCTCTCACTCCCCCTGCTTGTGTTCCCTCTCTAGCTGTGTTTCTCTCTGTCAAATAAATAAATACAATCTTAAAAAAAGAGGTTCACATTTATAGGGATGCCTGGCTGACTCAGCTGGTAGAGCATGTGACTCTTGGTCTCGGGGTCTTGAGTCTGAGCCCCACGTTGGGTGGAAAGATTACTTAAAAATAAAATTAAAGAAAAAAGGAGGTCCACATTTATAAATAAAAGAGCTAAATTTTGGAATGCGGATCTTCCTTTGTTAAATTATTCATGTTGGCCTCTGAAACAAGATAAGTTAGAGAGATGCTGAAGTTATCTCATTTCAGGGATGACTACAGTCATTCCAAACAATATGGCAAGCATTTTGACTGAAAAAGTAAGTCGTTCAACTTGGAGATGCTTGTTTCATAATAAACTGTATTTTTCAAATAATTGTGGTAAACAGAATCGTACCACTGAATTTTTGTGTACTACTGAGCTTTCTGATATATTTATAGAACAAATGTGAAAGAGATTTAAAGACAATACTAAATAAACGTGAAACCTATATTCCATACTTTGGGGGGACCTTATTAAAGCGTTAACAGATAAGAGCAACTGTTTTCTAGGGGAAAAAAAAAAAACAAACCAGGATGAAATCCTGATTGTAACAAAGCTCATCATTCCACAGACCACTGGTATCATGGGGTCAAGAACTATCCTCTGCGTGTGTGCTTGTCAAAATGTTTTTTTTTTTACAATGCTAACGTTAATTCTATTCCGACGTTAATTTTAAGGGTTCCGACGCATTTTTATTGTGCAACTGAGATGGAGTCCAAGAGAATGTCTTCACTGGACAAATGCGCGTTGGTGTTTGCTTATTTAAACCACCCCTCCTCCTGAGTCTCACAGGTCACGGAGAATTCTACTTGCACACAGAAACTGGAAATTCTGCCCAAGTAAGCCAATCCCTAGGCACCTGGGATGCATGGTAAGTGCATGCACCTGCGATTATAGACAGTGGGGGGGCCCCACAGGGGCCTCTGGGATCACCCCTTAATCTGAGATGAGCAAACAGACCTAGAGGGGTGACCTGGCTCACCCAGGCCCCAGAGTCTATGGGAGGCAGGACTGAGCCTCATCCAGGACCCAGCTCCTGTTACATCCACGTAAAACAGCACCCAAACCCGATACTGCCAGAAAGATTTTAGAACTCGGTTTCCAAAGAAAGCCTGTAAGCCCGACGTGGAGAATTACAGTAAGCAATACTTCATACCGAAAGGTGGCAGGTGTGTGGGAAAGGTGGGACCCGAGCAGGTCCAGGCTTAGCCTTAGCTAGTAAACAATGCAAGAGGTGCTCTGTGTCATAGCTTCTAACCACGCGGAGGGAAAATACCAATAAGAAAGATGAAAGCAAGGTTCGAGTTTGGTCGCTCACGATTCACGCCAGCTCACGGGTGTCCCGTTGTTGGCCCCTCTCATCCTGCCTGGCTACCGTTCTTTTCTGCTCTTTTCACTTATTCTAATTTTGTGACCCAGATCTACTTTCGCTGGTCTCTTCTGATGTCCATTCCTGTAACAACCAGCATGCAGAAGCAATGCCTGAGGATCTAGTGCTATCGGGTTCCATTTCGTCCGTGAAGGCAGAAGTTCCTCTCCCGGGCACCCTGTCCCCCTCGAATCTGCCAATGCCCCCACAAGTCGTCCTTGTTCTACCACGCGGGTTCATGCCCCAAAATAGGTGCTTCTCGGCGGTGCTGAATACCACGAGTAAGAACGGGGCAGGTAGAGTACCTCTGGGAGTGTGGCATTAGGTCATAAAGTATCTTTCCCCTCCTCTGCAATGACTCAAACCAAGGCCAAAGTATTAATATGCGAGGGAGCCCAGCCAGCATCCAGCTCTTCTAGCCCCACCCACCCGTAGGGCGCTCGAGCCTCACTGGCCGCTGCGGCGGGAGTGTCATTTGATGATCGGGTTGCCATGACAGCCCAGTGTAGCCGGTTTCCAATGAAACCTGCCTACACTTGGCAATTAGACACACAATGAGCAAAATTTTCTGAGCTTCTGAGAAGATGGCCCCTCAGGATTTGCAAGCTTGAATGCCGCTGAGGGCGCCTCTCCCTCCACACTAATGGCTTTCTTCTCCAACTGCAGATTAACTGTAAGACAAAGATAAAGGGGGGAAACTGGAACAGTTCCTAGAATAAAAGCCTGCAGGAACCTGACTCACTAGCAGACATATTTCATCCGGGGAAGTGAGGGCACAACAAAATAGTGTGGCTGGAGAACAGGGAAGCTGAGGACCAAGGGGGACGTGTCTATAAGGTTTCTGCCGCGTTCTCCTGAGGGAGGCAGCGAGGCCAGGTCCCCTTGGCCAGTGACCACAAACCCCAAACCTCACCATTCAGAGTCACTGCAGCTGGGCGGGCAAGGCCACACGCTGCAGAAACACCCTATCCCGACTGTCGGTTTACCTGCAGAAATGCTCCGGCTATTCCCGGGTCTTGGTTTATCGGCTTTTAAAGAGTCCACACTGCCCAGATGTGCTTGCTTTCTTGATTCAAACCAAACCGGCTGCTCTGCCTCCCTCCGGGGGGCTGTCCCGCCCCACCTAACTCCCCCTCCAGCTGAGCCATCTCTCTCTTGGGGAGAGCAGGTTAGTGAAAGGTGTGGGTTTCTGACTCAGCCCCATGGCCCCTGGCTGGCAGGCCGGGAGTGAGGGTGTTCAGAACAGAAAGTCCTGATGGGAGGCCACCCCAGGGGAGGGCTGGCAAGAGGTGCCAGGATGAGTTTGGGAAATGGAGGGTTTAATTATTAAAGTCCAAAGTAGGTGAATTTAAAAGGGAGTCAGCCAATCCCTTGATCCCTCAGCCAGAAGGCAAGCAGGTCTGTAAATAAAAAAGCTCCCCACAAAGAAGAGCACAGTTGCTGTTTCTGAGCTCATCCCAGGATGACAGGTAGACAGTGACATGTCTCCAAGCACACCTCGGGCGGAACACAGACTGAGATCCATGCCGATTAGGACGAGGTTGGGATGGGGATAACGACAACGACAACGGACAGACGGGGACCCACAGACACTGAGGCTTCTCCTCTAGGCTCACACCTAAATGACCACAGAAGCTGTGGCATCAAAAGTCCCCCCCTCCCCCCGCAAAGGTAACAATTCAGTTCAAGCAACATTTGGGGGGAAGTGACAATGTGCCGGACACAGGGCAGAACACCTTTCCCTCTTCTAGCTGATTTTTATCCTGAGAACAGATTCAAAATCACCAAAACTCAGGAGGTCAGCAAGTTGCTCCTGCCGCAGGGAGGAGAAGTCCCGGGCAAACTGCACTTTCCATTCTAATCCCGAGAACGCCGCCGGTCCCTTTAAAACTGCTTTCTTAGAGTAAAGTGAAGCAGGTACAGGGCCAAGTTCCACACAGATCGGGGTGAAATCTCACCTCTACCCCTCTGTAACTGTTTCATCCTGGGCAAATTACTCAACCTTTTTGCACCTGTTTCCTCATCCATGAAATGGGGTTGTTTACCACTTACCTCAGCTCTCTGGGAGATGAGGTGAGATAACCCACACTCAGAGCATGAGATGAACGGAAGGCTCTAGCACTCAGCAGACCTGCAGACCCATGAGGGGCACCGGCCTCTGTACCTTGAGGCTCCAGCCTTTCCTCTGCCTTCTCCTCCCACTGCCTTCCTTGCACATCCAAAGGCAAGGGGTCTGACCTTAGGGATGCAGGACACACTGGCCCTCCCCAGCTCTAGGCAGTTGGGTTCAACTTTGAAGATCCTCCCCGCATTGTTCAGACAGGCTAAGACATAAGACACACAGCCATCGTTTGTCTCTTCCTTTCAAATGGCTCTCTGGGGCCAAACTGACAAATCCCAGGGTAAAGCCCCTATTGCCTTCAACCTTCCTTCCCCCAAATGGCCACACCGAAGCAGCAGTCGTAGTAGGGTGATAAAGCTTTTACTGTGGCCACAGGAAGATTCCAGACTGAATCTGGAATTGGGCTTCTTCATTGTCTAACACTTCTCCCCAGCCTCCCATACCAAACTGATTGATCTCCAAGTCCTCTCTTCCTCCCCACACTCCAGTTTTTTCCAGGAAACCAATCCTAGACCAGCCCCTAAAGTAGGGGGTCCTCTTGAGGTTGCCATTACCTTAGGAAACTGCTCTGCAGGTCCGACCACCAGCAAAATGGTGGGTCTCTTTTCCGTGGCCTCAGCCCTTCCGTTCTGTTTCCCCAAAAAGCTTGACATCTGGTCTCCCCGAGCTGGAGCCGGGGTGCCTCTGCCTTCATTATTGTTCCCCTCTCTGGAGCCTTGGCACCCAGCGCTAGGGAGAAAGCTAGACAGAAAATGCCACAGCAGCTGCAGCATCACGGCCTTTCTCCCAATGTCGCCGGCGGTGACTGTCCACTTTGGAGGAGGGATGTGACCACAATACCAAGGATCTCTGGCTACACGGCAGCTTGGAAGGCTAGCCTGGGGAGCTGTGCACCTGGAAGCTCTGCACGCAGTGGCTGTTTCCTGCTTTTTCAAATTTGCTAGCACTGCTGTCCTGCCTGGCCTGAGAAGTAGCTCACTCTTAAGAGAGCCCCGCCACGGGGCTGCCGGCAACGAGAGGGCAGCTGGAGCTTCTTCAATAAAAACTCACTTTTGCAGGTGGATGGTGATCAAACGTGCGGCTTTTTGCAAAAAGGAAAAAGCAATAGCCCAATTGATCTCTCCTGGAAGCAGAAGCGACTTGGAGCTCCCAATTATTCAGCAGTCCTCGCTCCACTAACGATCATCACCCCAACGAGGACCCGAGCACCCCGGCCGCATTCTCACTGCAGCAGGGCGCGGCCAATCGCCTCGGCCGATACTACGGAGTTCCTTCTCCTAAGCAGCCGCGTCCCTCCAATCACCCGCCGCCGATTCCCTGCATGCGGCCGGCGGTTCTGCAGGGCGGTGCTGATGGCAACCTGCAGCCGAGCCTCCCGGCTCACACAATCCTCTCCGCGGGCGCGCGCCCGGCAGGGGCTCCACTTCCCCCTCTCCGAGGACATTCACCATCAAGGTTAACCTGATCAAGAGACCCTGGCAACACTTGCTGACACATCTAGCAACACTCTTCTTGGCTCCATTATCCCATCCTCTCCAACTGTGCGGAACACAATGCACACGCCAGAGCAGTTAACTCATTCTCCCGGGTCTTCCTCTACCCCATGAGCTGCTTGGGAACCGGGACCGAGTCACACATTTTTCTACCCCTAGGACCCAGAACCAGGTGCAGATGACGTCTGTAGACTGCACTGAGTGGATGATCATGAATAAAACGGAATTCATGTTTGGTCATCTGTTTCATTTACTGCTGACAGGGACAAGGACACAAGGACCAGTATCCCTCACAAAAGTAACCCCTTGATAAGGTGTTCACAACCATTATTTTAAAACACAGGACACCCGGGTGGCTCGGTGGCTTAGGTCACCCTTCGGCTCAGGTCATGATCTCAGGGTCCTGGGATGGAGGCCCACATCGGGCTCTCAGCTTGGCAGGGAGCCTGCTTCCTCCTCTCTCCCTGCCTGCCTCTCTGCCTACTTGTGATCTCTCTCTCTGTCCAAAAACAAACAAACAAACAAACAAACAAAACTTAAAAAAAACCCACAAACACTGGGGGCATCTGGGTGGCACCATCAGTTGAGCACCCGGGCTCTTGGTTTCCATTCAGGTAGTGATCCCAGGGTCATGAGATAGAGCCTTATGAGAGCATATATCAGAGCGACCTCTCTCTCTCCAAAGAGTAAATCAATCCCAGCTTTCCAACATGTTAAAAGCCCAAAGCCTTTGACACTTTTAGCAATTTATCCTGCAGATAGGGCGCCTGGGTGGCTCAGTGGGTTAAAGCCTGTGCCTTCGGCTCAGGTCATGATCTCAGGGTCCTGGGATGGAGGCCCACATCGGGCTCTCTGCTCAGCAGGGAACCTGCTTCCCCCCCTCTCTCTGCCTATTTGTTATCTCTCTCTGTCAAATAAACAAACAGACAAACAAACAAATAAATAAATATGAAAATAAAAGGAATGGGGAAGATTCCAGCACACCCATACAGTGGAACCTGAGAATAAGGCATCTCTACCCACTGTTATGGAATGACTTGAAAACATCTTTTTAGGGACACCTGGGTAGTTCAGTCACTTAAGTGTCTGCCTTCTGCTCAGGTCACTATCCCCGGGTCCTGGGATCGAGTCCTGCCTTGGGCTCCCTGTTCAGCGGGGAGTCTGCTTCTTCTGCCTCTGCCTGCTGCTCTCCTTGCTTGTGTGTGCATGCACTCTTTCTCTCACAAAAAAATAAAATCTTTAAAAACATATGTATATCTTTTTAAACAAGAAAACCAAGGTGCAGAAGAAGGGATAATATGCTGCCATTGATTTCTCAGTGTATATTTGACAAATATCTCTGGAAAGATGCACTAAAAATTGAAGAGATGGTTTGGGGCCCTTGGGGGTTTGAGGGGAGAAAGGCAAGTGGGAGATTTATTTTCAATGAAGAGCCTTAGATCTTGTGAAACTGAATCACAAGCATGTATGACCAGGGATGCATACATATGTACATACGTACAGTTACTTAAAATGAAAACATGAGAAGTGAAAGCAAGATGGCCAAGCTTGGTCTGAAAACTGAGGGACCCATGTCAGTTGCCCTCTCACTGGACACACAGAATGACCTCATGTTGAAGTAGTTCTGCGTGTTGACTAGATGGCAGAGCCCAGGTTAAAACCCTGGCCATCACTTATTGTTGTGTGAATGATCTTGGTCAAGTTACTTTAGTTCTCTGTACTTTAATATCTGTCTGTGCAAAATGAGGATAGTAAAAGAACTGTATTCTTACTTCACAGAATTGGTTAAAGACTAAATTAGATAATTCTGTTTCTCTATTAAATAAAATAAATCTTTTTTAAAAAAAGAGTACAGGGACGCCTGGGTTGCTCAGTTGGTTAAACTACTGCCTTCAGATCAGGTCATGATCCCGGAGTCCTGGGATTGAGTCCTGTATCTGGCTCCCAGCTCTGCAGGGAGTCTGCCTCTCCCTCTGACCTTTTCCCCTCTCATGCTCTTTCTCACTCTCTCAAATAATAAATAAATAAAATATTTTTTAAAAAAGAACAGCATATACTAGTTATTTTATTTCATTTTTTTAAAAGATTTTATTTATTTATTTGACAGAGAGAAACACAGCTAGAGAGGGAACACAAGCAGGGGGAGTGAGAGAGGGAGAAGCAGGCCTCCCGCCGAGCAGGGAGCCCGATGTGGGACTCGATCCCGGGTCTCCGGGATCATGCCCTGAGCTGAAGGCAGTCACTTAACCAACTGAGCCACCCAGGCGCCCCTTATTTTATTTTTAAAAAGATTTTTATTTTTAAGTAATCTCTACACCCAACACAGGGCTCGAACTCAACCCGGGGAACAAGAGTTGCATGCTCCACTGACTAAGTCAACCAGGTGCCCCCATAGTAGGTATTTTATTACCATCACTTAGAAAATGACTGTGAGCTCATGCGATTATTTAGTTTTAATACCAAAGAGTCAGTCCAGAGCCCCAAACCCTGAATAAGTAATCCTTTCAGGAAGATGAATCTTGTTTTTAGGCACTAAGATCTGGTGAATTAGACACAGTGGTGTTTTGGGACCCCATCTGCAAACACAAGAGAAATCCCTCTTGTAGTCAATTACTGGCATTTCATTTAATGGACTCATCCATCCCGCAGAACTGATTAAAATCTTGGGGGCTTCCAGCCAAAACGGAGTAACAGGGACTGATTCTCTTTTCTTCCCATGGGCATTGAAAGATAGTGACTACCAAGAGATCCACACAAATGAGGCAGGCCCTGCAATCGCCCCAGCTTCCTGGCTGTAGTTTCCAGGCTATGGGGCAGGCAGCTGGTACCCAGGCAGAGTCCAGCAGTCCCCCCATGCTGAAGGCAAGGGGCTTGGTAGGGCCAGGGAGGCCAGGGCAGCCAGAGCAGGACCAACTACTGGGGACAAAGTGCACAGACAGCAAGCTCTGGCGAGCTGCTGAGGGTGCCCTACAGTCATGATGCAGGCATGTGAGGAAACTGATCGAGGGTGGCAAAAGAACTACACAAAGGCATCCTGTTCCCACCAGCCAAAGAGGAAAAACCACATAATCTAGGGAGGCTCAGGGAGGGTTTATAGAGGACTTTGCCTTCATAGTGGGGAAAAACTGGCTCTCCGCTAAATGTTGTTCTGGTCCCACGAATAAAGCTTTAAGCGCCAAGCCCTGGAAGGGTCAGATGGTTTCCAAATAACTGCATTCCAGAAAAAAAAGCTCAAGAATATTCATAGGAACACAAGAATATCTACTATCCAGCAAGGTAAAATCCACTAAAAAAAAAAAAAAAAATTAACAGGAATGCAAAGAAGCAGGAAATGACCCATAGTGAGGACAGAAATCAAGCAGCTGAAACTGACCCAGGACTGATGTGCACTGGACGCACGGGTGGCTCAGTTGAGTAAGCATCTACCTTTGATTCAGGTCATGATCCCAGGGTCCTGGGATCAAGTCACATATCAGGCTCCTTGCCCAGTAGGGAGCCTGCTTCTCTCTCTGCCTGCCGCTCCCCGCTTGTGCTCTCTCTGCGCCACATAAATAAAATCTTAACAAAGAGAGAGAGAGAAATAACAGAAAGGAAAAGTACAGCTGGGGGGGTGCCTTAGTGGCTCCGATGGTGAAGTGTCTCCCTTCGGCTCCAGTCACAATCTTCAGGGGTGAGCCCCATGTGTGGCTCGTAGCTCAGTGGGAAGGCTGCTTCTCCCTCTGCCCCTTTCCCCACTGCTCGTGCTCTTTGTCTCTCTCAAATGAATAAATAAAATCTTTGAAAATATTTAAAAAAGAAAGTACAGTTGGTCCTTGAACAATGCAGAAGGTTGAGGCACCAACTCGTGAAGTCAAAAATCCACTCTTGACTCCCCCAAAACTTAATAGCTTACTGCTGACCAGAACCCTTACCAATAACATCAACAGTTGATTAACACATATTTCATATGTTCTATGTATTATATACTGCAGTGTTACAAAAACGCTAAAGAAAAGCAAAAGCAAATGCTATTAGGAAAATCGTAAGGGGGTGCCTGGGTGGCTCAGAGGGCATTGGGCGTCTGCCTTCAGCTCCGGGTCATGATCTCTGGGTCCTAGGATTGAGCCCCGTATTGGGGCTCCTGGCTAGTTCCCCAAGGAGCCTGCTTCTTCCTCTTCCTCTGCCTCTCCACCTGCTTGTGTGCACTCTCTCTCTAATAAATAAAATCTTAAAAAAAAAAAAAACCCTAACTGGAAATAATAAGGAAAACACATTTATAGTACTATGATGTATCTACTTTTTTCAAAAAGTCCTCTTAGAAGTGGAGCTGCACAATTCAAACCCATTTTGTTCAAGGGTCAACTATATATGAAGATTCTTATACTATTTAAGATAGTATCAGTTACGGTAGGCTGTGATTAGTTAAAGATGTCTACATATTGTAATCCCTAAAGCTACCATAGGAAAGAGGGAGAGTTGGCTTGTAAGCCAAGGAAAGAGACAAAATGAAATCATAAATCATACTCAACTGACCCGAAAGAAGGCAGAAAGAAAGGAAATAAAGAACAGAGGAGACACACAGAAAACAAACAGCAAAAAAGAAAAAAAAAAAAAAAAAAAAAAAAAAAAAAAAAAAAAAAAAAAAAAAGAAACCACAAACAAGATGGTAGATTCAAACCCAACTGTATCAGTAACAACAGTAGATATAAGTGGTCTAAACATCCCATTTAAAAAGCAGAGAACGGGGCGCCTGGGTAGCTCAGTGGGTTAAAGCCTCTGCCTTTGGCTCAGGTCATGATCTCAGGGTCCTGGGATCGAGGCCCACATCGGGCTCTCTGCTCAGCAGGGAGCCTGCTTCCTCCTCTCTCTCTGCCTCTCTGCCTACTTGTGATCTCTCTGAGTCAAATAAATAAATAAAATCTTTAAAAAAAAAAAAAAGATTTAAAAAAAAAAGCAGAGAACGGGGGCGCCTGGATGGCTCAGTCGTTAAGCACCTGTCTTCTGCTCAGGTCATGATTCCAGGGTCCTGGGATCCTGGCATCTGGCTCCCTGCTCAGTGGGAAGCCTGCTTCTTCCTCTCCCACTTCCCCTGCTTGTGTTCCCTCTCTCGCTCTCTCTGTTAAACAAATAAACAAAATCTTTTAAAAAATAAAAGGTAGAGAATGTCAGACTGGATTAAAAGGGCAGATCTAGCTCTATATAGGTTGCCTATAAGAAACATTTTAGGGGCGCCTGGGTGGCTCAGTTGGTTAAGCAACTGCCTTCGGCTCAGGTCATGATCCCGGAGACCCGGGATTCAGTCCCACATCGGGCTCCCTGCTTGGCAGGAAGCCTGCTTCTCCCTCTCTCACTCCCCTTCCTTGTGTTCCCTTTCTGGCTGTGTTTCTCTCTGTCAAATAAATAAATAAAAAGATGCTAGCAATTAAAAACATTAAAAAAAAAAAGAAACATTTTAAAGATAGAGATACAAATAAGCTAAAAATAAAAGACAAAGATCCATATTCATATTAATCCAAAGAAAAGTAGAGTGGCTATATGACATTAAATAATGTAGATTTTTAAAAATTTATTTGACAGAGAGAAACACAGCCAGAAAGGAAACACAAGCAGGGAGAGTGAGACAGGGAGAAGCAGGCTCCCAGCGAGCAGGGAGAACTCCGGAATCATGACCAGAGTCGAAGGCAGATGCTTAACCCACTGAGCCACCCAGGTGCCCCTAGAGCAAAGAATGTTATCATGGGTGTTTCATAATGATAAAAGGGTCAGTGCATCAGGAGGCTGTAACAATCAATTTTTTGTACCACATTACAGAGCCTCAAAAATACACAAGGCAAACAACACCGCACAAAACCAACAATGCCGCAAGGAAAGGAGACAAATCCACAATTATAGTCAGAGATCCTAAGGGCCTTCTCCGAAGAACTGGTAGGACAAGACTGAAAGTCAGTAGGGACACAGAAGACCTGGGCAACATTATCAACCACCCTGATCTAATGGGGACTTCTAAACCACTCTCCATGAGGACCAGAATATGCACTATTTTCAAGTACACAAATCTCACTAAATTTAAAAGGATTCAATGTGTGCAGAATCTGGTTTTTGACCACAGTGGAATTAAATTAAAAATCAATGACAGAAAGGTAGCTGGGAAACACCTAAATGTCTGGAAACTAAATAACCCAACTCAAAATAATCCACGCATCAAAGAAGAAATCAAGAGAAATTAAAGTATTTCCAATGGTGTGAAAGCAGAATGCATGAAAAGTTGCAGTATGTTGCTTCTGCCTTCAATTTCCCCCTCCAGAAAGCAGAAAAGAACAATGTAAACCCAGACTAGGCAGAAGAATGGAAATAAATGAGGCAAAGGAGTGACCAAGCCTTATTAATCTTAAAACCTACACTGAACACTGAACAAACTCGTTCAATTGCATACTTTGCCTGATAATTGTTATTTTGAAGCACCTTCTCTTGTATCTTTGATTTCCCTGTGGGTTAATGCAGTTACCTCTCTTTCTTTGTATCACACCATCACCAAAACCAGTGGTCATCTAGGGAACCATTAGTTTCTTTTGGGTTACAAGCAAGTCCTGTAATACAACTCCTACACTTAGCTTTCCGGTGTGTGTGAGTGATCACCCGTAGCCAGAGACCGGCTGCCAACTACAACCCGACCGTAATTGTCCCTTAAACACAGAACAGAACCTGGTTAAGATAAGGCTAACCGCCAGCAGAGGTTACCCACTCCTCCTCAAGAATCCAGGAAACAGACTTGCTGGATAAAACAGGATCTCTGGTCCTTTGCAGAGAAAATGCTTGATTCTAAGGGAAGTGATTCTAATGGAAAGGCTCGCCCAAAGGAATTGCCCGGGGCGCAAAAGCCCCGGGGCAGGGCACAGAAGGACCACCAGAGATTCCTAAGGAGTCTTAAAAGGTGGAGATCTCCCAGGACGGGCTCTGACCTGATGTGTCTTATCAGTCTAACTACCTACTACCTATCTTAGAATTATTACCATTCGGAAGAGCTGTAGTCATAGGGAAGACTATTACCATTTTCTAAAAATTGTATTTACTTATTTATTTAGAGTGGGGGAGTGGTGAGGGAGAGAGAATCTCAAGCAGACTCTAAGCTCAGCACGGAGCTGGATCTCACAACCCTGAGATCACGACCTGGGCCAAAACCAAGAGTTAGACTAGCCGTTTTAGTGACTGAGCCACCCAAAGGCCCCAACACTTTTTTTTTTAATTGAAAAATGAAGCCAGATTTTCTTTGTCAGAAAGCCAGACTGATTTGCTTTGAAATGAGGACTGGCTGGGCCAAGTAGGTTATATGGAGAGAAGGAGTCAGTCAGGCACATCGGTTGGCCCCAATGAAACCAAGGCATCGAAGATGACCATTCTGCATAGATGAAGAAGGTGAAATCCCCTAGTTTATTTCCATTTTTGGAAGTAGAACAACAACAAAAAAATTAAGCTTCAGCAAAAAGTCCCCAAAGTCCTTCTGACCATGGGAAAGAGAAGTGCACTTTGGAGAAAACTCTTGGGAAGGCTACTGTCTCTTCCTGGTGACCAGCCAGTCCCCACCAAGGCCCAGGGCAAGGTCAATGCCTAACTTAGATGTTTTTCTCTTTTCTCTAAAAGAAAGTTGGGGGCATACAAAATTAACCCAATTTTAAGTGCAGGATTCTGAGATGTGATGACACATAAAGGGTCCACAGAAGCACTAGGCCACGTAGAAACATGGCACGATTTTGTGTGTGCGGTCTTACAGGAAGGAGCATGGTCTCCTTCAGATCAGACGTGTGCCAAGTGTTAAGGGGAGGGGAAGAATGTGGTATCAGGCCAGCAGGTAAAAACCCAATCACCTGAAATGGTCAGAAACTTTTCAATCACTCTCAAATGATCAGTGGGAGCCACACCCACTGGCACTGGATGAGCCTACTTCTGCAGCCGCTTCATCCTTATTCACACTTTCCCTTCTCCCCCTCGAAGAAAAGGCAAACCAGCAGATTTATTATTAAAGCAACACTAAATGTTTTCAGTTTCTTAAAGCTGGTTTCAGGATCACAGTCTAAAACTGAGATCGAATGAATAGTGCAAAAATAGCTCTCCCCAGCAGCCTGCTCTGTGCTGAGCGAGCAGACGGACTGCGGAGAAGAGCCAGGAAAGCGATGTGCAACCCACCCAACAGCGGCCTTCAGCAAATGCGCATCAGAGCTGCTGTGGGTGTGAAGGGCAGCCTGGAGAATTCTGTGTAAGCCTAACTGGGCTCTATCAAGGCAGTTCTTAGAAACAATTCAGAAAAGGCATTTTTTTTTTTAAGCTACAGATTTATTAGATGCTATCTTTACTCTTTATATAGGTTAAAGAAGAGCCTCCACGGGCGCCTGGGTGTTTCAAAGGGTTGAGCCTCTGCCTTCCGCTCAGGTCATGATCTCAGGGTCCTGGGATCAAGCCCCGCATCGGGCTCTCTGCTCAGCAGGGAGCCTGCTTCCCCCTCTCTGCCTATTTGTGATCTCTCTGTCAAATAAGTAAATAAAATCTTAAAAAAAAAAAAAAAGAAGAGCCTCCAGCAAAAGAATACATTCCCACCCCAAGTGAATGAAAAAAAGCATAAACTGTGTCCATAAATGCATCACTAAGGGGTGCTCCAGGGGCCGTACCTTCCCCCTCCAGTGCACCTGCAGGAACCTGGACAAGTCATTTTGGCCTCTCTGGGCTGCCAAGCAGGGACACTGAACCGCACAGACCTTGGAAATCTTTCCAGCTCTAACATCGTACGGATTCAGACTCAGCCTCAAGGAAGTAACCAAAAAGGAAAAAGGACCCTGGCGGTGTGAATGGGGTGGGCTGCGGGGAGGCCATCGGGGATGAAGATGGGTGCTGTGGTTGGTGGGTTTTAAACAAGAGCACTATTCGGTTGTCACACCAACAGTCAAGCGGCCAGTGTGCTCATTCTAAACTCTCCTCTGCCCGCTCTTTTTTTTCACCAATGGCATTTCAATGTTTTTTTGAGCTTTTCCCCACACAATACAGGTGGTTTTCTTTGTGTTTTGGCTCCAGCCGAGGAGGGAGGGCTGGAGGAGAAAAGGCACAAGGCCAGGGGCTGACTGCACAAAGCAGTAGATTTATGCAGTCTACTGGGAGGGACGGCCCAGGGATGGTCACCATCTCCAGTTTCCCCTTTGGCCCTAGAAAATGAGTCATGACTTCACCTCCTTTTCATGTTTCCGGGCCTAGAGTTTAAAGCAGATAAGAAGCTACTTGGGCTCTACCTTTGTTATTCACTTTTTTAAAAAAGATTTTATTTATACAGGACGCCTGGGTGGCTCAGAGGATTGAGCCTCTGCCTTCGGCTCAGGTCATGATCCCGGGGTCCTAGGATCGAATCCCGCATGGGGCTCTCTGTTCAGAGGGGAGCCTGCTTCCTCCTCTTTCTCTGCCTGCCTCTCTGCCTATTTGTGATCTCTCTCTGTCAAATAAATAAATAAAATCTTTTTTTTTTTTTTTAAGATTTTATTTATTTATTTGACAGAGAGAAACACAGCTAGAGAGAGAACACAAGCAGGGGGTGTGAGTGAGGGAGAAGTAGGCTTCCCACTCAGCTGGGAGCCCGATGTGGGGCTTGATCTGGGGACTCGGGGATCACGACCTGAGCCAAAGGCAGACGCTTAACGACGGAGCCACCCAGGTGGAGCCCCCCACTTATTTACGTTAAAGAAAGGTGCACCTTTGGGATGCCTGGGTAGCTCAGTTGGTTAAGCAGCTGCCTTCAGCTCAGGTCATGATCCCGGGGACCCGGGATCCAGTCCCACATCGGGCTTCCTGCTCGGCGGGAGGCCTGCTTCTCCTTCTCTCACTCCCCCTGCTTGTGTTCCCTCTCTCGCTGTGTTTCTCTCTGTCAAATAAATAAAATCTTAAAAAAAAAAAAAAAAAAAGAAAGAAAGGTGCACCTTTAAGACAACTAATCCCATATTTAGGAAGAACGTACCTATCACTTGAGTCACTGCTTCCTGACACCACGAGGGGCCCTAAAATGTGGGGCTGGTGTTATACACAGATGTATTAATGTCGTAAACTGTGAAAATAAAAGTTGCAAAGTCTTGAGGGCTGGAGAAGTATCTATAGCCCTAGAAGCGAGGCGGCAGGGTATGTGGAGCTAAATTGGGCAGAGTCAAAATCCTGGGTTCTGCCACTGCCTTTGCCTCCAACCAGCCTGACTCCTACATCTCAGCCCCGCTTCTGCAAAATAATGAGGCTGGTGAGCTCATCTTGGAAGGTCTGCAGTCAGCTCCACTTGAAGCTTCCATTTTTACAACTTCAAAGTGACTTTCAGATTTGAGAAAAGGCCATCCATGAGGGTGGCTCAGTGGGATAAAGCCTCTGCCTTCAGCTCAGGTCATGATCTCAGGGTCCTGGGATCGAGCTCCACATCAGGCTCTCCGCTTGGTGGGGGCCTGCTTCCCCTTCTTTCTCTGCTTGCCTCTCTGCCTACTTGTGATTGTTCTCTGTCTGTCAAGTAAATAAATAAAATCTTAAAAAAAAAAAAAAAAGAAAGAAAGAAAGAAAGAAAAGGCCATCCATGGCTCATGATGAGAGACCATAAGGGCCCAGTTCCGCCCAGGGAAACATTTTGGGCCAAAGACACCCTTTTTTCAAAAAAGATTTTCTTTATGTATGAGAGAGAGAGAGGAGCAGAGGGAGAGGGACAAGCTGATTCTGTGCTGAGTGCAGAGACCCTAGAGGCGCTGATGAGGGGGCTCTATCCCAGGACCCTGAGATGGCCTGAGCTGAAATCAAGAGTCAGAGGATTAAGGGCGCCTGGGTGGCTCAGTTGGTTAACCGACTGCCTTCGGCTCAGGTCATGGTCCTGGAGACCCGGGATCGAGCCCCATATCGGGCTCCCTGCTTGGTGGGAAGCCTGCTTCTCCCTCTTCACTCCCCCTACTTGTGTTCACTCTCTGGCTGCGTTTCTCTCTGTCAAATAAATGCAATCTTAAAAAAAATAAATAAGAGTCAGAGGATTAGGACAATTAACCAACTGAGCTGCATGGGTGCCCCGGGGCTAAAGACACGGAGCCGTCTTCCAGCACACAGTGATTCTACCCGCTCAGTAACTTTTTAGATTTCCTGCTAACAGGGTTTGTTTCCATTTTCCTAATGTCTGTAGGGCACAGACTTTCCACAACCTACACTTGTCCTCCCAACTGCTAAAGGCCCTCCCAGCTGTCAGGAGACTGTCCTACCTGGGTACAGTTGCTACGCAACCTTTGTCACCGAGGTCCCCCAGACCCCTCTGTTCCCACTCTTCGCCCAAACCATCTGGGAAAAAACCACAGATGATTAGAACCAATTCCGGGCATCTTATTCTAAAAAAGAGGGAGCACAAAAGGCCCTTGCTTTTGAATACCTAGGTGTCAGACACCGTCCCAGGCTCTTTATATAGTTCAGTCTAATTTAATCCCACAGCCGCCTTAGGAAGCAGCTATCACGTTTGCCATGTTTCTGATAAGGAAACTGAGGCATGGAGGGGTTGAGTAACGCGCTCAAGGTCACATGGCTGGCAAGCCCCAGAGATAGTATTCGAACACAGGTTTACACCACAGATCCTATACTGGGGTTTCTGTTGTCAGGTTCTTTTGTTTGTTTGTTTTTTTAAAGATTTTATTATTTTGTTTATTTATTTGACAGAGGGAAACACAGCTAGAGAGGGAACACAAGCAGGGGGAGTGAGAGAGGGAGAAGAAGGCTTCCCACCGAGCAGGGAGCCCGATGTGGGGCTCGATCCCGGGACTCCAGGATCATGACCTGAGCCACCCAGGCGCCCCTTTGTTGTCGTTCTAAGTTCATTAATTTATTTAAGTAAACTCTATGCCCAACAAGGGCTCCAACTCAAGAGCCCAAGATCAAGAGTCACCTGCTCTCTTCTAAGCCAGCCAGATGCTTCCACACTGGGTTTTTGAAAACAGTTTTATTGAGATAAAGCCCATACACCATACAAATCACTCATTTACACAACTCAGTGGTTTGTAGTAATTCACTGAGACATGCGACCATCACCATGGTTAGCTGTACAACATTTTCTCACCTTGAAAATAACTCCCAAGCCCTTTAGTTATCACCTTCCTAGCTCCTCCCCTCCCCTCCCGGGCCTAGGCAACCAACCACTAGTCTACTTTCTGTCTTTATAGCTTTCCCTATAAATGGGTCCCTTTCCATATAGATGGGTCATGTAATAAATGTTCTTTGTGACTGGCTTCTTTGGTTTGGTGTGTGTTTCCAAGGGAAGTCTGTACTCCCAGGATATCCTGCCTCAGATGAGGGACCCAAGAAGGTTTGGACAGCATATCGTGTGAGAAATGCAGGATGAAACCTGTTTTGAGCAGCGGCAGAGATTAGAGGAAGATAGCCATTTTCAGGTACTGACTGACCTAAGAAAGCACTCACAGTAACCCCAACTGGGTCAACCACGGAAAGGACTGGATGGCCATCTGAGAAGGATGCCATAGGAAGAAAGCTGCCCACACTAGGTGTGAAGCTGGCCTACGATGGCCGGTAGACCCTTTCCAGACTAAATTCTTTGATTCTGCCAAGTTCATATTAGTATAAGAAGAAATGGTTAAAAATGAAAAGTCTGCCCAGACTTAGTTTGATGAGACTGGTCCGATATGGGTAAGTACAGTTTTGTTCGTTAGAGTCATCCTGGGGCTGTGCTCGGCGGGACTGGAAATGAATACCAGCAAAGTTTTTGTTTCTCTCAGTCCCCTGTGGTTTCCGTGAGGCTTCAACAATTCATGACTCCTTGAACATCATAGGAATTCAACCCGTGGAAACTCCAGACCAGGCCCACTTTGGTACATTTCCACTTATCATTTGGTCTTAGGATCGGGTACCTGATTCTGCCTTTCTAGATATCAATTAATGGGGAAAAAAAAAACAAAAAACTTTTAGTTGACTTGGCAATTACTTCAAGCCAGGAACCAACTTCTCAACAATATAACACAATTAGTTTAATCTATGAACTCAATCCAATCTGTGAATAGCATTTTCTTTTTCTAGTGGGCCATTTTATTTCACCTATTGTCTATCTCTTCTTCTGCAGATGATTTTACCTAAGTCTGTCTGATTAAACAATTATCAACCTGACACGAACGTTCAAGTGAACAGAGATTGCCTCACAACAAGGGCAAGGAGGGAATTAGGGCAGGGAGGATTCCCGTTCTTTGATAAGATAATCTCCAGATAATCTCGAAATCTATTCTGGGAATAACAACAGATGTGGTTCTAACTGGTCTTTCTCAAGTTCTTCCCAAAGCCTGGGGTGGAACTCTCACACGTGTACCTCAGAACAACTGGTATAATTATAGAGTGGAGCAGGAATCAGAAGACAGTTCTGGTTGCTTCTCTGGTGTAATTCTTTAGTGGTCAAAGGAGTTTTGAGGTTGTTTTCACTTTCTGGACCACTGCTGCTTCCTCCATAAAATGGGCATGAAAACAGTCTTGCTTCCTTCACAAAGTTATTGTGGAGCTCAAACTCAATGACATGTGTAAGCCTCTGAGGGAGCAGACTCGAGTATCCTCTAGAATCCTCACCTGAATGAAACACCAGTCCTGTAAGAGGGCCTATGAGCCTCAGCTAAAGGGACAACTATTTACATGTCACACAGCTTGTGTTCTTTCTCTAATTGGCCGCCTGAGTTCTAGCCTAGGTTTTAGAACAGATTGTGTTTGGTCACATGAAACTGCCTTAAATAGGCAATCTATAATTAGCTCCAGCTGAAGCCTCAACTCCCAAAGTCACTACCAGTGTCGTCATCTCTTTTCTTTCTTTAATAAGCCCTGCCCCTCTTTTGTCCCAGGACGGGCTTCCGGCTCACGAGCCCTTCACAAAGAAAATTTCCCTGGCTGGCTGCCACGGGTTTCTCTGCCCACTTCCATTTTAAGTAATTTTTCCTCAACTGTCCCAGTTTCTTCCGCCATAAAGGCAGGTGCCCCAAACTGCTGGTTCATGTCTAAAGAAAACTTGACCTGACCTGCTGTAGGTTAGCCAGAGGCTTTGTGTGGTCACATGGCCTGGGTCGAGCACTCAGTGGGTTCCTGCGTAAACCTTGGCATCTCAGACTGGTCCTCTGCGTCTCATGAAGCAGCTACCAGAGGCTGATGTTGTGTTTTTCAATGCCTAGTCCCAAGGCAGAGGACCCATTTATACCTAAGGACCCCCATGTTCTCTTTTGGCTTTGCTAGTTCTGCACAACTCCGGCACCGCTTTTTCTGTGTGTAGCTAATAATGATAGAATTTCAACAGGAAGTGGTATGGGGGGGTTCATGAGGGAGGGTGTCTTCCTGCGGCCCAGTTATTTACAAAAAGGCAGGTCCTCTAATACTTCATTTGCCACAGAGCTAACTTGTGTATAAATGAATACAAGGGATCATCCCCAATTTTTCTCAAGATGCAAAATAATTTAACTTATAAAAGCCAAGCTGTAGAAATAGAATCCATACTAAATGTACACACCAAAAGAATGATGAAGAACTGTTTCATATCACAGAACTGAGACCAGTCACAGAGTCGAGGATTTTGGAGCCAATGTGATCCCAAGGGGCAAAGCTCCCTTTGGTTAATTAAAAAAACTTTTAATACTGGAAAGAAAAATGTTTGCTTTCTCCTTATTTGCCCTTATAGATTTACTGCAAAAAAAGAAGGGGGGGGAGGGGGCACCTGGGTAGGTCAGTCGTTAAGCATCTGCCTTTGGCCAGGTCATGATCCCATGGTCCTGAGATGGAGCCGTGCATTGGGCTCCCTACTTGGTGAGAAGCCTGCTTCTCCCTCTCACTCCCCCTGCGTGTTTCCCTTATTTAGCTGTGTTTGTCAAATAAATAAATAAAATCTTTAAGAAAAAAAGGATTAGCATCAATATTAGACGTATCATGAATCACAGCTGAGACACAAGGCATGTATAAATATTGAATAAGGCCTGCGGCCAGATGCCCTTGATGTGCCTGGCATGTCCGCTGGGTGGGTTCACAAAATTGAAAGGTTCACCTACGCTCACATTTCACTAAGCCCCTAAAGCACAGATCCTCTGAATTTAGCCATCCTATCTTTCCAGGTGACTTAGTCATCAGATATGTATGGAAAAATATCTAGGGGCACCTGGGTGGTTCAGATAGTTAAGATCTGTCTTCCACTCTGGTCTTAATCTCTGGGTTCTGGGATCGACATCGGGCTCCCCCCTGCTCATGCTCTCTCAAATGAATAAATAAAATCTTTTAAAAAGATATCTAGCTCACAACACTGTTTTGTGTAAAACTCAGGGAAAAAAATCTTAAACTTCTCTCTAAGCCTCTTGGACTTGGCCAAAGATGCTATCTTATATTGTGTTCCTCTTGGTCTTCTACGTTGATCTCAAGGAGGTTAAATACTTTAGATGTTGACCAAATATACTGTGGGCAGGAATTAAAAACACCTGAGATACACCCACCTGACCAACAAATGGATTCAAATTCACTGGTGTTTGATCAGATTCTTTTCATACTAGGCTATGAGAGATTCTCTAACTGTTGTATGCACAAATGAACCAAACAAATGTGGAAGAGAAGCAGGTTACTAGGTAAAGTACTTGGAAGTTCTAGCCCAGGCAGGAAATAAGGTTAAGCCACAATAAACAAAGTATCTGGGAAGGGTACCTGCGGCTACCAACCCAGGCTGGGGAAACACCAGGAAAGACAGAAGGGGAAGGGATGAGCCTCTGCTTGAGGTTCTTATAAAGAAAGCACTTCCCTTTCTGGCAGGTCTAGATGGCCATTCTCTGCCCACCTCCCATCCTTCTTGGCCAAACCCCTTTCCAGGATAGGAGTAACAATATTCCTTTCTAGGCAAGCAACACTTCCAGGTTTGGGTAGAATTCCCCCTCACTTTAGATCAGGATCACACCTTCTGGATAAGCATGTCAATGGGAGTGAGCCTAAACCAAAAGAACTGTCAGTCCTCGGCCACCTCCTCACAGATCTGCCTGAAGACCCAGTTCCCATTTTTTCTACTCCCACATGCTTCTAAGAGGAACCAGATCAGGGCCCACGGCTGGCATGGAAACGAGAAGGGAAGGGAGGGGTGCCGCTAGAAGGTGGGTGAAATAGTCAAGGCGGGGGCACCACGCTTAGCTTGGGGGTCAGGAGGTGACGGAAGGCGACTCCCGAGACTTGGCCTTCTACTTTGGGGAAAACCTGAGCAAAAAGGGTATACACCCACCAGACAGCCCCAGAGAGTGCCCACCTGTGCGTAGGGAGAGCCCTCCCCCCCCAGACCAAGCGTCCAGAGGTCAAAAACCTGTTCCACTCCCACCAGGGCATAGCGGGGGTGTCCCTCCCAGCCCAAGAGGCCGTCCACCACACCTGCCACGCTCCAAGGGGCTGCTCAAGAAGCCGGGTCGTTCAGACCTATCACCAAGCAGCCCAGACCTGTCACCCCGACCGCCCGGAGGAGCTGGATCGCGAAGGGGCCCCCCTCCCAGCTCGCGCGGACTGTGCGCGCCGCCTACCCGAAGCTCGCCCTCGGTGCGGTGCAATCCCAGGCGCCGCAGCCCCACGGCCAAGTCGTTGACACACAGGCCGCCGTCGCGGTTGACGTCGAGGGTCTGGAAGAGGCTCCAGAGGCGCAGCCGGTGGTCCGGGCCCCCGCAGACGGCGCCGCCGCACGGGTCCACGGACGCCGGCGACGAGGCGGACGACGAGGCGGCGGCAGCGGCGTCCGGCGGCGGGGAAGCCACGCAGCGGCACAACACACTGCTCACCATCGGGCGCGAGGCAGGGGCACCGGGCGCGGAGCGGGGGCGGCTGGCCGGCAGGGAGAACGCGGAAGACACGCGGGAGTCCCCAGACCGCGAGCGCGAGCTGCGAAAAGCCGGCAACCTGGCGGGAGGGGCCGCTTCCGGAAGCCCCGCCCCGCCGCCCGCCGCCGCGTTGGCCACGCCCCCAGACGGGCCTCCAGCCAGTCACAGGCCCGGATGGCCACCCGGCTGGAGCGGAGCCTCCTTGAGGACCGCCCACCGCCCAGTACTGCCTGGATCAATGAAGGCGGAGCGATCCCTGTTCAGCCTGCGGCCGATTCAAACTGAAGGAGGCGGGGATTGGCTGAGATGGGCCGGAGAATGGAAATCATGCCGCGCCGCGATAGGCAGAAGTTCTGTGATTAGCCCACGGAAGGCACCGTGTCCAATTTCCATTGAGAAACGCTGTTTGGACTGAGGAATCGTAAGGATGGGAGGAGCGGTCGTGTACAGAGACATCGTAGTCTCCGGTGGAAAGTAGGATTTGTGTGAGGAGCAACTGTGAACTGCGGCTGCGAAAGAGTTTGCTGTCGTGAGTGGAATTAAAAATTGGCCAATGACTGACTCAAGGCCGAAAGCACTCAGGTATCCTCAGGACGTCGGATTTTGGTACTCTCACTCCCTAAACCACCAATAAAATAGCTGAATTTAACGGCGTAATAGCTAACGATTGAAGGACAGAATGATTTTCCAATGGAAGTGAATAAAGGCAGGTGGGCGGAGCGCTCTGTAGCGAAAGACACACTTTTAGACCAATGACGAGGCCATTTCCAGTAAGTAGGCGTGCTATTTAGTTGAACGACAGGCGAAAATAACCAGTGATCGACGTGACGTTTGATCACCGACCAACCAGAAGGGCGGGTTCCTCTAGAGGAAGCTCTGGGAGGCGGGAAGAGGGGAAGTGGGCGGATCTCCGCACATCCCGGCGGAAGAGGCAGATTCAGGAAGCCATTACGCAGCTGGCTGGCAGAGGCCGGGCCGGTCGGGGCTGGGCCCTACGCACTTTGCGTAGCGAGGGGGGTTACTAAAGGCCCGGTGCTTGGCCTGGGGCAAGCCCGGCCTATCTCCTGTAGGGGGGCGTGGGTGAGGGGCGAGGCCAGGGAAGAAGAGAAGGGGAATTGGGGCGTTTGAGGGGATTATAATTTATTTAAAAAGGGGGGTGGGTGGGGAGAGGCCATGGCCGTACCAGCCAAGAAGAGGAAGATGAACTTCTCTGAGCGAGAGGTGGAGATCATCGTGGAGGAGCTGGAACTGAAGAAGCACCTGCTGGTGAACCATTTCAATGCCGGGGTCCCTCTGGCTGCCAAGAGTGCGGCCTGGCACGGCATCTTGAGAAGGGTCAACGCTGTGGCCACCTGCCGCAGGGAGTTGCCTGAGGTCAAGAAGAAGTGGTCTGACCTCAAGACCGAGGTCCGTCGCAAGGTTGCCCAGGTCCGGGCTGCGGTGGAGGGTGGCGAGGCCCCAGGGTCCACTGAGGAGGATGGAGCCAGTGGGCCTGGGACAGGTGGTGGCAGTGGCAGTGGTGGCCCAGCTGTAGCCCCCGTCCTGCTCACCCCCATGCAACAGCGCATCTGCAACCTCCTGGGTGAGGCCACCATCATCAGCTTGCCCAGTACCACAGAGATCCACCCCGTGGCCCTCGGACCCACAGCCACTGCAGCTGCAGCCACGGTCACCCTGACACAGAGTGAGTGACCTCTCCCACCCAGTCTGTCGTGCATAAATGGGAAGGGCCTATCAAGAGCTGGGGCAGCCTGGGGAAGGTTGGCTGCCAAGGGTCAAAGGTCAGATGGGAGTCTCGGAAGACCATGAGGCCTTCCAAGAGCTCCCCAGAGAGAAGTGATCCTGTTCTCTTTGGGACCTCCCCAGCACACGGTCTGGGCTTCTGCTGAACTGGATTGCTCTCGACTGTTTTGCCTGCGTTCATGTCCATGACTGACTGAACTACGTGGTCCCTGAAGACAGAAACCTGTCTGTATCCCCACAGGACTTATCGCGGGGCCTGGCACATAGTACGCAGTCAGGACATACTTGTCGAATGACTAGATAGATGGGAATAATAATACCCAAGTAAGACATCGATTCGGACAAAGACGGTATGGGTTTTCCGTGTGGCGAACATTCATCAGGCACTGCCCAGAAACCTCATGGTTCCTTGTGTTAATCTAGTCATTCCTTCACGCCTCAGACACTAGTGCTTATTCCTTCCACATCAGACCCTGTGCTTGGCACTGGGATTACCAAGGTGTTTAAAATACTGGCCTGCTTTATTCTAGTAGGACAGATAAGACACACGATTAACTGGGCTGTCGGGAGAATCTAAGGCCTCAGGAGAGGAAGAGGCTTCCTGGTTGGGGTGGGGACTCAGAGCTGATGTGGGCATTGAAGGGTAGACAAAACTGACCTTTCCCCCAACCGTGGAGGCCCAAATAGCCCACCCAGAATTCCTTTCAAAGGTTCTCAGTTATGAATGACAATGGTTTGGTTGGCCTTTTTAGTTCAGATAAGGGTTTGTGCTGAGTTTCTGCTGAGCTATGACCCGTATTGGTCCAGTGATTCTCAGTGGGGCTTGGGAGAATTGGGTGTATGTGTGAGTGCCATCCCCCTGCAGTCGTGTTTTCTAAGGATATCCAGGTGGGAAAGAGGATCAAACACTGGTGTAAATTAGTTGCTGTCCTAGAACAGGAAGGACCTGTGACCTGTAGGTATTCCTCTGGGCAAGGTGATCAAGGAGACGGCTGGCATTTATTGGGCCCTTGTGCACCTGCCGTCCCACTCCCGCCTCCTTTTCTGTTTGGCAGTCGGAGATAGGACTAGTGTGGCTACAGACAGTTCTGGTAGAGTCTCACCCAAGATGGCTGCTGCATGCTGGCCCTGCGGGGAGCATGCAGCCCTGTCTTGATTAGCTGGAAGCATCCCAGCGGGATGGTTACGAGCAAGCTGGACTCTGGTGTTTGGGAGACCTGGGTTTGCTTTCTGGACCCGCTGAATAAACTGACCTTAGGCAAGTCACTGCATGTTTTTGAGTCTGTTTCCTCATCTCCAAAAATGAACATGACAGTACCTGCCTCTCAGTGTCATTGTGAGGGTGCATCGAGCTAATGAGTGCAAAGGGCTTAGCACAGTGCCTGACACATGGTGGGTGCTCTAAATTTTTTGTTACTATTGTTACTAGCAGCTCTGCTTTTGCCGAATTTGGGGCTGGCCCCTTGGTTACCAAGCGGATTCCAAATGCTTTAGACTCTAGATTTATACGAGAATAGCTATAAAGCCAGAGGAGACCTAAATTTCCCCCCAAATGTGGCCAGCTTCATTCATTCTAGGTGACCTGCCACTGCCTCTGCTCTTCCCCATAGTCCCCACGGAGACCACCTATCACACGCTCGAGGAGGGAGTGGTAGAGTACTGCACGGCGGAGGCCCCCCCACCCCTGCCAGCCGAGGCGCCTGTGGAGATGATGGCCCAGCACGCTGACACCTCAGTCAAACCCCAGGCGCTCAAGAGCCGCATAGCCCTCAACTCGGCCAAGCTGATCCAGGAACAGCGGGTCACCAATCTGCACGTGAAGGAGATCGCCCAGCACCTGGAGCAGCAGAATGACCTGCTACAGATGATCCGCCGCTCCCAGGAGGTACAGGCCTGCGCCCAGGAGCGCCAGGCCCAGGCCATGGAGGGCACCCAGGCCGCACTGAGCGTCCTCATCCAGGTCCTCCGGCCCATGATCAAGGATTTCCGCCGCTACCTGCAGAACAACACGCCCAACCCGACGTCTGCCTCTGAGCCTGGACAGGTGGCCCAGAACGGGCAGCCTGACGGCATCATCCAGTGAGGGCAGGGGTTGCTCCAGCCTTCTGCTGGGACTGGATGACACCACTGTGGTCTTGAAAAGTGGGTTCTATGACTGGCCTCTTTGATCGACTGGTAGGGGTCCACTGTTTCTGAGAAGAACTTGCTGGGCTCCTGGGACCTGAACTGTCTTACCCCCACCCCCCACCATTTGAGCTGCCTTGCTAAGAGCTTAGAGATTGGCTGGGTGGGGGTCATGCACCAGGGCTGGCGACATGACCCAGACTCCATCTAGGACACTGGAGGGTACGTTCTCACTGGGAGCCATCTCACAGCCGGGGTGGGGGGCCTGTGCTGAAATGCTCCCCCACCACGTAGTGTCCTCTGCAGTGCCGGTGGTGGCACAGACCTTCTTCCTCTCTTGGAAGGCAGAGCGACTGGGCCTGAGGAAGAAGCTCCACCCTGCTCTCCTTCCCACTGTGCCTCCGTTCTCAGGGGACTCTAGTCTGTCTGTGCTCTCTCCACCCCTCACCCCATCCAGGCCTAGCAGGGGGTCCTTGTCATGCCCCCGGCTGCCTCTGCAGTACACCCAGGATGCGGCCCGCTGGGCTCAGGGATGCTGGGTGTGCCGGGGACAGCCTGGACACCATCCCATCTTCCGCGCGTCCCGGGGCAGCCCTTTTGTGGTTTGTCCTGACAGCTTTTGACTCAGGGTGAGCATTAGGCTCCGGGTGCTGTAAATTTGAGAGAAAACAGACCAGCGTGGAACCCTGTTGCTCCCCTGCAGTGCGTCCGAGGTGACCACTTTGCTTCTTCCAGAAGGCTTGCTTCAGGCCAGTGTGTCTATGGCCACACCCTTCCTCTTCTCTCTACTGACTGCAGGATTCTGACACCTGGTGTGGGGGGGAAAAGGAAAAAACGTGTGCATGTGGGGGGAAGGGCATCAGGGCCCGGACTCCCTCCCACATTATTCAGCGCCTCGTGTTTTGTGAGACCCCCACTGACTGGCTGGGTGCATCTCAAGGCCTGCTTGGCCCCAGATGTTTGAGGTGGGAGAGCTGAAGCTGACCTAAGAAGTGGGACCTTGACTTCTGTCTCGGGGAAGAGCAGACTGACCTCGGAAGGCCGAAGGAGGTAGTGTGCCCCGTTCCGTGCTGACGCTCTCTCCGCTTTTGTAGGGAGTTTACCCAGGTGGCGTTTATCTGGGTCATTTTCAGAGTTGCCCTTGATCACTGAGACCCTTGCCTCTTCCCAGATCATTCCCCAGGATTGTCATTTTGTTGCCGGTGCCTTGGTTACACGTGACCAGTGGTGACAACTTGAGGCTCCAAGTCTCAACTAAACAATCAAGGGCTGCCCTTCTGGGCAGAGTGTGTTTAGAATGATTTGCTCCACTGTTGCCATCATGGGAAGATGCCCCTGAAGACGGTTGGGAGGTGACTGCTATACGGCCAGCCTCTATGTGGAGGACAGGTGCAGCCTCAGCTGGGGAGCGATGGAGAGGAATCAGGCCGGCGAAGGGGGTGGGTGATAGAAGGAAGGATCCCCAGTGGGGCTGGGAAGCAGGAGCCTCTGGCAGCCCGGGCCCCCTCCCTTCATGGAGCCCAAGGCCCCTGGCAGGGAAGTTCTGGGGCCTTGCTGAAGCTTTGCCACTTGGTTTGGCCTTTTTCTGGGGTTGGCATTCTGAGCCGATATTGCATCGGTTCCAATTGGGTATAAAGAGGAGGCCTGGATCACTTAAACTGACTGCTTCTTTCAGGTCGTAATTTTAAATTAAAACTATATCATTTTTTTTTACACATATCTGTGTGTCTTTATTGATTATATATAGAAGAGATACGGGCTGGTAGGGACCGGGGGCTGGCACCTGATGGCCCACAGGTCAAAACCAGCCTCCCACCTGTGTTTGTAAATAAGTCTATGGCTGTTTTTGTGCTACAGGAGCAGAGTTGAGTAACTGTGGCAGAGACCTCTGGCCCACAAAGCACGTCTATCCCTGGCTTGGAAAAATGTTTCAGACTCTGGATGAGAATTACCCAGGCTGTTTAGCAAACATACCCCAAACCCACCCACCTAAAACCTAGAAGAGACTCCTGGAGGGAGAGCTCTCTGGGTGATTCTGATATTTCCTGAAGGTTATGAACTTTGACTTAGAGGCTGGAAGACTTAAACTCAGCTGGAATCATGGTTCATGGAAGCACAGAACATGCCTCACTGAGGGCTGGTTTTCAGGAGTTGCTTCTGATAGTTGAGAAGTCCTGCCCAGCAAAGATTCTCACTTAAGATTGGCCTTCATTCTGGAGGGATTCCAACCTTCCTGGACATAGCGCCCTCTCCCATAGTTAGTAATAATAAAAACAAAGAAGATATTATCAAGTTCCTGCTCTGTCTAGACCTTATAAGCATTACCTCATTTACTCCTTGCAACAGCCCCATGAATTAGGTAATAGTACTGTTCTCAGTTTGTAAGTGAGGATATTGAGGATCAGAGACGTTAAGCAATTTGCCTAAAACACACAGTTACCTTATTCTCTGGGGTGGCCTATGCTCTTAACTCCTGGGTTTTCTGTTTTTAAGATTTTATTTATTTATTTGACAGAAAGCAGGGGAACAGCAAGCAGAGGGAAAGGGAGAAGCAGGCTTTCCGATGCGCAGGAGTCCAATGTGGGGCTCAGACATAACTTGAGCCAAAGGCAGACGCCCAACCGACTGAGCCATCCAGGTGCTCCTTAACTCCTATTCTTAACAATGCTGACCTTGCTACCAGTTAGATGTGAAATCACCTAGAGACAATTTAAACCTGGCCTTGAGTTTCTAGGTCAAATGAGGAGGCCCAGGAGGCACTTAAAAGGGAAACAGTGACCTCTCCAACTCTCTACAGGCTTTTGACATTCCTATTAAGAGGGAAAGGGGAGGCTTAACGGAATTGAACCCCTCTCTCCTTGCTGGTGCTACTGGAGAACTGTCACTTACATTGGGGTGACTTTTTGGGAGTCCTTCCTGAAATGTGGGATTTTACATAAAGGAGATCCTCCAAACCACGGAAGTTTTGTTTTGTTTTTTAAGATTATTTTAACAGAGAGAGAGAGATCACAAGCAGGCAGAGAGGCAGGCAGAGAGAAGAGGAAGCAGGCTCCCTGGGGCCTCCATTCCAGGACCCTGAGATCATGACCTGAGCCGAAGGCAGAGGCTTAACCCACTGAGCCAACCAGGCTCTCCAAACCATGGAAGTTTATTGCTTCAGTTAGGGAACACTTTTACATTTTAAACCATTTTGATGGAAATCTTTCACAAAGGGGTCCTTTGTGAACTGTATTTTGCCCACCTATTTCTTACTCTATATAGAGTTTGCTGACCAGGATCGAGAAGCCAGGAAACCCTGGGCTCAGGCAGGTTTGGGCTTGAGCTGGGTTTCATCCTTCATTCACTGTGTCTCTTAACTTTGCTGGACCTCAGTTTTCTCAGTTCTAGAGTGGGGATGAATGGGGTGCCTGGCTGATTCCGTTGGTGGAGCTTGCAACTCTTGATCTCAGGGTTGTGTGTTCAAGCCCCACTTTGGGGGTAGAGATTACTTAAAAATGAAAATTTTTTTATTTTTTAAAGATTTACTTCCTTATTTTAGAGAGAGGAAAGAGAGAGCAAGTGGTGGAAGGGCAAAGGGAGAGAGCATCGCAAGCTGACTCCCTCTTGAGCGCAGGGCCTGATGCACAGGGCTCGATCTCACGACCCTGAAATCATGACCTGAACTGAAATCAAGAGTTGGACACTCAACAGACTGAGCTCCTCAGGAACCCCCAAAATGAAAAAAAAAAATTAAGTAAAAAAATACATAAATAAAGTGGGAATGATGCCTAACAATCCCTACTTGCTAGATGTTAATCAGTGGAAATAGCTACCATTTATTGAGCACTGACCATATGCAGCACTGGATGTATGAGCTCATTTCATGAGATGGGGTCCATAACACTTAGCATGTGCCTATGATGTCACATGTGCTCAACAGATACTGGCTGTCATCATTATTACAGCCTCTTGATACTCCAAAGGGGTAACTAGTGAGTCTTTTCTTGCGATCACAACAGGAACTTGGTCTGGAGTGGTTGGAGCTTAAAATGAGAGTCATTTGTTCGTGGTTTTTCAGTCTGAGCAGGGCTCAGAGGGAACAGTTTGTTTCTGTTTCCAGTGTCCCCCTGGGGCCACTGTCCTGGGCATGAGAGACCCACTTCCACGACGGCTCCCTCATACTGCAGGCCGATACTGGATGTGGGCTGGGAACTCTGCCAAGGCTGAGAATTGGGGGTGCATCCCCGTTCTTTCCATGGACTTTTTCATGCGGCTGCTTGGCCTCCCTCACAGCACGGTGGCTAGGTTCCCAGTACGAGAAGCGAAGCTGCCTGTCCCCTTCACGATTAGGTTTCAATCCTGTACACCATCACTTTGTCGTATTCTCTTGGTCACACAGCCCAGACTCCAGGGGATGGAGGAAGAGACTCCACTTCTTGATGGAGGTATAGCTCTGGCAAATGGGAGGGGAGGATCTGAGGGTGGCCATCTTTGGAATCAAACTAACTTGCTGCTTTTATTATAAATTGGGGTAAAGATTCCTGACCCATGAAAAACAGCCTCTCCACCACATTCCTGCATTCTACCAAGCAGAAGGGGAGGGAACTCTCCAAATTTTGAAACAGAACCTATTGAACCAGGACGCCTAGGTGGCTCAGTTGGTTAAGCATCTTCCTTTGGTTCAGGTCATGATCCCGGGGGCCTGGGATCGAGTTCCATATCGGACTCCTTGCATGGCGGGAAGCCTGTTTCTCCCTCTGCCTGCTGCTTCCCCTGCTTGTGGCTTGTGCGCTCTCGCTCTCTCTCTCTGAAAATAAATAAAATCTTAAAAAAAAAAAAAAAAGGAAGCTGTTGAACCTACCTTCCATTTCTTGTAGCTTTGAGTTCAGAGATTAGAAAGCAAAAAACCTCTGCAGGATGGGGACTAACTTTGAATCCTTCTACTCTGGAAATCTTGGCGCATTAGAAATGGGCCTGGGGGCCTGGAAGGGCCCATCTGTGCAGACCCTCTCCGAAATCTCCCTGGAAGAGACTTCCTGACCCCTGGGGAAATTCCAGACAATTGTTCAGGGCTGGAGAGGGTGACAAGGTGGTGACTGAGAGAAGAGACAGGGACAAAACCACTCTTTTTTTTTTTTTAAGATTTTATTTATTTGACAGAGAGAAGCACAGCCAGAGAGGGAACACAAGCAGGGGGAGTGAGAGAGGGAGAAGCAGGCTTCCCGCTGAGTAGGGAGCCCGATGTGGGACTCGATCCCGGGTCTCCGGGATCATGACCTGAGCCGAAGGCAGTCGCTTAACCAACTGAGCCACCCAGGCGCCCCCAAAACCACTCTTTTAATTAGAGAAGATGAGCTACACTTAGCATGGATATTTGCAAAGGGGGATGTGGCTCTCAAAATGGCCAGTCTGGTGACAGAGGAATGGACACTGTACTGGAATGTGCTGCTTCGCTGTCAAAGTGGGGCCCTGACCTCCTGTGCCTCCCCTTCCCTGGTTGGCCGCCCTTGGGGCTCAGGCTGGATATTACTTCAAGAGGCCCTTCCCAGCCCCCCATGTACCAGGGTAGACTCTCCCAAGCGTGCACCCCTATAGTTCCCCATGTGGACTTGCTTATTTTCCCATAATTCCCCTCACTGGAAGCCACATGGTTTCTAGGTGACATCCTTCTTTCTTCCCACCACCTCACCCCTGCATCCTCCAGTTGTTAAGGCTCCCGATATCTCTCCTATCTATCCACCCTCTCTTACCCACGTTACCCACAGCAGCCCTCTTGCCGGCTTCGCTGCCTCCAGGCCCTTCCGAGGAGGGTCTTCAGAAGCAAATCTAACCAGGCCATTCCCTGTTTTATCTTTTCAGTGCCTTCCCTCAAGTCCTGGGCTGAAGTATAAGCTCCCGAATGTGACCTACGGGGGACCTTTCGTGGCCTGATGCTGCCTACCATCTTTACTATCCCAGGCACAGTGAAACTTTACTTCCTTAGTGTTTGATTATATCTCAACAAACTGCAAGGAAAAAAAGTTTACTCCTTGAAAGTGTCAGGCTCAGGGCACCTAGGTGGCTTGGTCAGTTAAGTGTCTGGCTCTTGGTTTCAGCTCAGGTCATGATCTCAGGGTCCTGGATGGAGCCCCGAGGCAGTGGGCTATGCACTCAGTGGGGAGTCTGCTTGTCTCCTTTTCTCTCTGCCCCTCCCTCTGCTCATGTGGGCCCTCACGTGCGCTTTCCCACAAATAAATCTTTTTTTTTTTTTTTTTTAAAGATTTTATTTATTTGATAGAGAGAAACACAGCCAGAGAGGGAGCACAAGCAGGGGGAGTGAGAGAGGGAGAAGCAGGCTTCCTGCCAAGCAGGCAGCCTGATGCAGGGCTCGATCCCAGAACTCCGGAATCAAGACCTGAGTTGAAGGCAGAGGCTTAACCACTGAGCCACCCAGGCGCCCTCCACAAATAAATCTTTAAGAAAAATGTTAGGAACGCCTGGGTGGCTCAGTCAGCTAAGCATCTGCTTTCGGCTCAGGCCATGATCTCGGGGCCCTGGGATAGAGCCCTCTAGCAGGGACCCTGCTTCTCCTCTGGCTGCCGCTCTCCCTGCTTGTATTCTCTCTCTTTCAAATAAATATGTCAGGCTCTTTCTACTCTCCAAGCCTTTGACATTTGCTGTTCCTCTTACTCAGAACAATCTTCCTCACTTTCCTAACTTCTATTCAGCCTTCACATTCAGCGTTGGCATCACCTCCTCCAGGCAGTAGTCTTGGGTCACACGGTGAGCTTTCCTTCTCCCTTGTCTATCACGCCGTACTGTAATAGCATGTTTAAATGTCTGGGTCCTGCTTTAGGAGAGTTTCTCAACCTCACCACGACTATTTTTTTTGGACAGGATCATTCATTGTGGGGAGGTTGGCCTATGTGTCGGTGGATGTTTGTGGCATCCTGAGCTGTACACGCTAGATGCCAGAAGGACATCTCAGCCAGTGGTGTTGATCGGAACTGTACCCAGACATTGCAGAATGGCCCCCAGCACATAAGAACCACTGTCCTATGGCAACAACACTAATCTTATGCATCCTTTTCAAGCACACAGCACAGACCCTCAATGGGTATTTGATACCCATTTTTATTGCAGTGTGAGATGTTTTGCATTTCCCTCATTTGACAGAGATTGAAGCAAGACTCACCTGATGGCATGTAATTTAAGTGGTGGAGCTGGTGCAGCTTCCTCTTTGTGAGTCAACCTCCCGGGAGCTTGTGAGCATGAATCAGCCTTCCAGAGCTTCGGCCTAGACCCCGGACCTGGGACAGGCACATCAGGAGCTCCACCCTGAGAGGCCCTGCCTCACCGAAGTGATGACCTTAGGCAGGTTGCATTGCCCCACTGGGCTGTGAGGCTTCCTCTCTAGCACAGCCCCTGTCTGGGAGGGGTGTGTGTGGGGGAGGTAACGAGAAGATTCAGTGAGGAAAATGAAATGGATGAATCACACATTGAGGGCAGTGCCTGGGTGACAAGGAGTCCCAGGGCTCCACCTGGCTTGCAGTGGGATAAAGGATATAAAGAAACGAGAAGGCAGGAAGGGGCCCACCTGAGGACCCCGTGCTACACATTCCCCAAGATTCTGCTAATCTCCAGGTCACAAACTACTGCCTACTGCCACTCAGATAAGAGACCCTTAACTCAGATAACATGTCCCCAGCCTGCATAAGGTTGGCTGGCTGGAGGCTGAACTCGGCTTCAGGCAAGCCTGACAGGAATGTGGGCCCATCCTGCCAGAGATTTCCTTTTTACAAAAACAGCCAGAAATCTGGGCTTTTATGTGAAATCTCCCAGTTTAAACATATTGACTACTAAATATTTGTAAACTCTGTACAAGCCAAACAAAACACACCTGTGGGCTACAGTCAGCCCACGGAAATCAGCTTGTGAGCTTTGTGCTTAACCCTTTAGGGGCCAGCTTGTACCTCGTGGCAGGAGCCAGAGGAAGGCAGCTGGAGGCAGAAGTTGGTAAGCAGGAGGCCTGGGTCCCAGGTCCCTGTTTCTCTCACACCTCAGCCTCCCCATCCATATGATGGGGTTGCCAAGCCTTGCTGGAACGGTCCCTGGTAGGAACACCCCTCCTTTGCCCAGGCTGGGCCTGACTCACTGGGAGGATCTGGGTTGGGCTCTTTGCTTTGCTGGAAGCTGAGTCAGTCTTGATTTGTGGTGATGATATTCTGATGCCACCCACCTGTCAAGAACCAAGCACAGGGGGACCTGGGGGGCTCAGTTGGTTAGGCATCTGCCTTTGGCTCAGGTCATGATCCCAGGGTCCTGGGACTGAGCCTTACATGGGTCTCCATGCTAGGCAGGGAGCCTGCTGTTCCCCTGGTAGTGCTCCCTCTCCCCTCTCTGTCAAATAAATAAATAAAATCTTAACAACAACAACAACAACAACAACAACAACAAAGAACCAAGCACAAATGGGGACTGGTGGAAGGTTGGGCCAGGAGACATCAATGATCTCTTCTGACTGTTTTTGGTGACTGGTCAGCATCCGGGGTCCTCCTGGCTGGGGCACTCTGGTTTTGTTCTGATGAACCATCCCTCCTCCACTCTGAGTTCGGGCAATAAGGAGGGAGGGATCCCAGTTCCGGCTTCAGTGGTAAGGCCGAGGCCCACCCCGGGTGGGTGAGAGCAACGCATCCCTCTGCTCACAGTGATTGGTTAAGGGTGTGCACGTGACCCAACTGGGCCTATGAGAGTCTGCCCTGGGGAAGTGGTCCCTGGGAGACAGCCTACCTATCAATGAAACCGACCCCAGAAAGGCTAAGCCGTGGATGGAGAAGGATTTCAGCTCGGGTTCCAGCAGTTCCTGGAACTGCATCTACCCTCAGGCTCCAGGCGCAGCACCTGCAAATCTCCAGTTTTGCTTCAGTCGATTTAAGCAGCCGTTTGACAAGAGCAGCCAGTAGCCCTAAGGGTCCCACCCTAAGGGTCTGCGATTCAGATTCTAGGTCCAAATACCTTCAGAGCTTCTGCCTAGACTAGCTGTTTCTCAAGTTGTGACCCGAGAAACTTTAGCTTTAGGATCATTAGTTGTTAATGCACCATTCTGAGCCCCCATCCCGACCAACTGAAACAGATCTTGGGGAGTCGGCCGGGAGTGGGGCGGGTGAGGCGTCTTAACAAGCTCCCAGGTGCTTGTTAAGTTCATCTGCAGTGTGTGAACACCTGCCAACCTCCGCTCCTGGGTTCCTCTCTCCTCGCGCCACGGCTGAACCACGTGATCCCGCCCGTCTCGCCACCGCTGATTGGATGAAGAGTCTAAACTGAGCCAATCAGCTTGCTTTCCCCTAAATTTGGAATTGGGACTTAGGGACCCGCTCGGTCTTTGTGGCTGTTTAAACCTCCCTCCACCTCCCTCTCCAAGATATAGTAAAGGTTGCTCAGCAGAGGGAGAGGAAGGGGGGAACGAGCGAGAAGAGGCAAGACTGAGAGCCTGACATAAGACACCAAGGTTCGTAAGGTTCCTCATCCTGATCTCCGCTCAGTGAGTTCCCTTTGCCCGTTGCCTGC
>PITA01003851.1:60041-132436 GCA_004023965.1 Spilogale gracilis | reverse complement strand
GAGAAACACAGCCAAAGAGGGAACACAAGCAGGGGAGTGAGAGAGGGAGAAGCAGGCTTCCCGCCAAGCAGGGAGCCCGATGTGGGACTCGATCCCGGGTCTCTGGGATCATGATCTGAGCCGAAGGCAGTTGCTTAACCAACTGAGCCACCCAGGCGCCCCATCAAGCTTCCTTTTTTTTTTAATAATCAGAGTGATGAACAATTAGGATAACTACCTTTCTGATTTAAATATGTATATCTAATGGGTATTAAGCCTGGGTCTTCCAGAAATTCATTCACTGGGATACTGAATGGCTAACATGTGGTAACAATTCTCTTACCATTTACTTATTCAGACAAATCATCAAGGTGGAAAACACCTCAATTTACATCCTCAGCTTAAGGGTTCCTTATGGTAGTACCTATTGCCAATGATAAAAACATGCCAGAAATCAACATACTATCAACCAAGTGTTAGAATCCTTGAATTTTATGGTTATTGGTCCACTAGCGAAATAACTTAAGAGAGCTATTCTTATTTTCGGTAAATATATTGTGGATCTTAGATCATGTTTGAAGCTTATTTTCTGAGTGTAATTCATGAGTTTTTTTTTTTTTTTCTCTGCAGAGAAGAGGTATGTCAAAAAAAAGTCATTTGGCAGTTATCTAATGTCTCTAGGACTCAATGTTTTCACTGATGAAATGATTGCTTTGGAATTTGCAAATTTCTGAAGAACTTTCCATTTTATAATGCCATGATAATCCAGAACTTCAATTCTATGATCTATAGATGTATCTTTCCTTTTCTTCCCATTTTCTTATTTATTTCTTTTTGTTTGTTTGTTTTGGTTCATTATCACAACTACGTTTTTACATAGAGGCCTCTACACAGAAGTAAAAAGAAATCAGTAAAATTTTTAAAAAGGATTTTTTTTTATTTTTTAGTCTATAGAAAGGTTTTATATTAGGTGTGGCTTCTATTTATCTCTGTATATTTTATCCTATATTTGCATATTTATCTTCCGTAGTTATGGTGAGCACCATCTGGACCACTGCCACCATGAAGATATAGGAACTAATCCAGATTCTTTCACTTATTCCCTTGAGACTTTGAGCAAAGTTTTAACCTCTCTGAATCTCCAGTTTATCCACCGACAAACCAGAAATAACATCTGCAAACTGGTCTGGTTGGTGTGATCATTCCAAGGCATGACATAGGTAACCTTCTTTTCACCTTGTTTGTCCAAAGGATTATCAACTAAGGAAAGCTTTTTTTCTTCTATTGCCCTCTGTTCCCTGTAACTAAAATGATCTGTGTTCCTTGTGCTTTATATCTGTTGATAAAAGCTGGACTGTGTTTTCCATTGGCAATCATCCTGATCAAGCCTAAAACCCCATTGAGCCTTGTGTTATGTTCTAAGTCATTGCCGATGCACCTACTCCAAAATCCTACTTGAATATAAATCATCTTATTTTTGTTAGTCTGTCCTCCAGTCAATCCTCTCCAAAAATCTCAGACCCTTTCATAAATAATCCTCTTCCTGGATTCAAGTCTTCCTCTTTACAGAGTAGCATCTTATGTTAAATTTTCTCCTTTTTCCAAAGTCACCAGCCCTTCTCTGTCCCATCTAGTTTAAGCAGTCCCACCTGTTACCCACAGACGAATAAAAAACTGGGCTCAATCTGAGAACAAACATGTATATGCACTTTCTTCTCCATTTTCCCCAGGGCCCAATTAAAGACATTTTGGAATTTGACTGGAATTTAATACAGATTCATTTATATTATGAGATTATTTTGTCTTATTTATAAGATAGGGGTTTTAGAATATTCTTTATGTTGTAGTTAGACTAGTACAGTCAGTATGTCAGCATGGATATTTATGCTTATTTATTTATTCATTTATTTTAGAGATAGAGCACACACACAAATGGGGGGTGGGCAGAGGATGAGGGAGAAAGAGAATATTAAGCAGACTCCCTGCCCAGCACAGAGTTCAATATGGGCCTTAGTCTCATGACCCTGAGATCATGACCTGAGCCAAAATAAAGAGTTGGATGCTTAACTAACTAAGCCACCCACGTGCCCCTGGATATTTATGCTTATTAACCAATGTTAGTGACTAAGAGTGTCCCTCATATGGAATGTGTTCAAGAAAGATTTGTAGAAAGAGTTAATGGATACTTGACCTAGCACTCTCCCCTTTTCACCAAACTATTTGTCATTGCCACCATGCTGTAATGTTAAGAAATTAAAATTATAAGATAGGATATAGAGCTTCATGTCTGAGTTTGACTTCCAGCTTTATGTCTTACTGGTTGAGTAAGCTTGAGCCAAGTTACTTAGCCTCTGCAAGTTGAAGTTTTCTCATCTAGAGTGAGAATAATAATACCAATACCATGATGAAGATTAAATTAGATAGCACTATATTAATACAAAGCTATGTTAGCACTTTAATGCAGAGTTTAACACTACATTGTATTCAACACTTGCCTCATGATTAGGCAATCTTCAATAAAGCCAGATATTGATATTATCTATCATTATTTAATTTTATGAATTTAAAAAATAAATCAAGTAATAGCCTCAAATCACATGGTTATTATGAGACAGAACTGTGATTAGAATCCAAGCAAAATAACTCTGGATTCCATAAGTGTGAGGATATACTAAGTCCTCTTCCTTAGTCACTTGTTAGACATTAATATTCTTGAGATAAAGGAAATACTAACTATAAAAGACCTTAAAGAAAGTCAAATGGTCTAAATGTTCCATTTATTCCATTTGTAAGTGGTATAAAAAGTATGCTTCAGTTTTACAATATCACCATAAATCATGTTTATATTTCTTAAGCATTACAATTTAGAAAAACTTTTCTTATCATCCAAATACCTATCAGCTTCAGCAATCCATTGCATTTAGGAAAGCAGAATGCCAGGAGAATTTTAAAAAAAGAATCTGCTTTATGACTTTCAAATAAGCTATTTAAGATGGAAATAATAGCCCCCTTCCAGGCATTTCCAGCTCCTTGGTCCTCATTAGACATCATGAAATGTACACACGATCAGTACTGCTTTCCAGTTGACCCAATTTATTAACAGACCCAACACATCCACATTTATGTCAACAACACGGAAAAGAGTTAAGAACTTTGGTTCCAAAGATCCATCTCTGTGTTATATGGCTAATACTTGGTTTTAGGCCTCTTGAGAAAGCTTGCACTACAGTATTACAGATACCTCATAAATAAAATGAGCTGAATAAATACAAAAGAAATTCTAATGCATATTCATTCTACAAAGGACTTAGATTATCAGTTGATTTCTTTTTGTCTTTTTATTAAAGATAATTACCGATAAAAGTGATTTTTTTAAAGTCATGGGTGTTATTGCATTCTTATAAAATCTTGCCTTTTACACCAAGGCTGGTAGTAGGGAGAAGGATGGTTCTTTTTTAATTCAGTAACTACCTCAGCATGGTTTAATACATATTTGGATGAAAAGCAGGTATTTTCACAGCCCAGAGTTGCATATAGAGATAATGAAATAGCTTTGCCATTAAAATTTTGATTCAATTTCTCCCTGGAATGTGTTAACAGAAAACCACTTTCATTTTTATAGCTGGAAAAGAGGCAATTTATTGCTGTGAGGTTTTAGGAGTTTTCCAAACCAGCGTAACTGTGGAGCTTCCTAAACTCCTCATTAAGAAGAGAGAGCCTATGAATTCAAAACTCTCGCATTGTGTGATATTCTCAAAACTTTGCTCAAGTTAAAACTTATCTGCATGCATACTGACCAGGTATTAAGATTACTTTCTTTAAAAAGAAAAATTGTTGAAATTTAACTGAATTACAAAAACCAACCAAACAAAAAAACCCCAAACACCGAAAAACAAAACAACTGACCTTTGAAATATTAATAAATCATAACATGATGTGTTTGTATTGGAACTCCGTGTAAATTTTGAGAAACTCTATCACAAGGATGCCTAAAATAGCAGTCCCAAATGTCAGCCTAGAGCTACAGGAAAGGACATTGCTCTAACCTCCTGAAATACAATGAAAATCTCCTTGAGGTGTGATGAATTATCCCACTATGGAAAAGAAGAAAGATCAGTCTCACAGCTGCACTACATATCAATTCCTAAGTAGGCCATTGATATCTATTTCATAAGAAAGGATCTGTATTATAGAAATGATCAAGTTGTGGGGTGCCTGAGTGGCTCAGTTGTTGAGTGCTTTCAGGTCAGATTATGATCCTGGAGTCCCCGGATCGAGCCCCACATCGGGCTCCCTGCTCAGCAGGAAGCCTGCTTTTCCCTCTCTCATTCCCCCTGCTTGTGTTCTCTCTCTAGTTGTGTTTCTCTCTGTCTAATAAATAAATAAAACCTTTAAAAAATGATCAAGTTTTAATTACCTGATAGATTCGTAAACTTTTTGAGATGGAAAGTCCCGTGCAGATTTTCTTTCTTTCTTTTTTTTTTTTTAAGATTTTATTTATTTATTTGACAGAAAGAAACACAGCTAGAGAGGGAACACAAGCAGGGGGAGTGAGAGAGGGAGAAGCAGGCTTCCTGCCCAGCAGGCAGCCAGATGTGGGGCTCCATCCCCAGGACTCCAGGATCATGACCTGAGCAGGAGGCAGTCGCTTAACCACTGAGCCACCCAGGCAACCCCCATGCAGATTTTCAAGCTCAGTTTTCTCATTTTAGACAACTAAAGACATAAGGTGGCTTATCTGAGGTTGGAAAACAAGAGAGTGGCAGAGGAGGGGTAAGTCTCTGTATTCCTACTGTTGTTTTATTTTCTTGTGTAAAATAATGTCACCTGCTAAATGCAACTCATTTTGTTTATAAATCTATGCCATGGATCTACATGTAGTGAACAGACTGGAACAGAGGAACCCAGGACATCCAGGACCTAATCCCCAGTTCCTCTACAAAGAATGAGAGCTCAAAGTACTCAGAGACAACGAAATCCAAATATTTCAAACTTTTAATGTTATCAATTTATTTTGAAGTCCATTTACTCCCTATATATTTGAAGCAAGATAGTAAGCACATTCTGCATGGTATTATATATAAGTCCTTGAGAACACAATGCATATTGCATATATAATACAAAAAGAAAAAAACTACATTCTGAATGATAACTACACTGTAGACAGTTCTAAGGTTAGAAGAAAAGGTTTAATTGTTTAGGAAAAAAATTCAAAATCATCCTCACAGGACTTTAACTTAGGTTCGCATTTTTCTACTTAAACTCAAATTTCTTTAACAGGACCCTTGAATAACCAGAACTAAGAAAGGAAAGAACCCATTAGCCTCAACTTAGATACATAAAATGGTGAGCAAGGAAGGAAATTCCTATGTGAAAATAAATCTGAATGAAATGATCATCAGTGTTTGTTTTTAAGAAAGTTCCAGAAAATCTATGAAGATGGTATTTGGATATTAAATATTATTTATCATTTTCATTAATTAATATTAGGCTATAACCTCAGAGTGTGCATATTCTGATCTATAGATTTAAACCATATACAATAAAATATAACAATCCAGTCTCTTCATTTGCTTTATATCTCCAGTAAGCAAAGAATGTGGCCAACTTAAATTTTGTTTTGAAGGTTTTCTGACTCCACATTCACTCTGGAAAGAAGTCTTACACAAACTTCAAAATGGAAAGCACTACTGCTCTCTGTTTCTGTCAACTTTTGCAAATTATATATAATTCCTCCTTCATGTGGTTACCAACATTTTACCATTTTAAAATACTTTTAAAAATGCTAGAAATAAATCAGATATAAATTCTTACTGAACTTTACTAGACAACACATTCTCTCCCTAGTATCGGTGTAATATTAGCTTGGAAAATGCTGACATTGCAAAATACAAAATAGAAGAAAGAAATAGTTCATACATATCAGTACAATTTGGAATATAAGTAATAAAGAAAAGGAAAAAATAGTTTCATAAAGGTTAGAAGACTTTAGAAGAAGGAAACACATGGTATCATTTGGGCAAGTGAATATTTCTGCTTCTGAAACAAAACTAATAAAATAGTAGCATTGATCCAAAATCTAAAGAAAAAGCCCTCAACAAAAGAATGACCATACGACATCGATGAAATCAGGTAAAACAAGTCCCTCCATATAGCTAGAAATAATGAAACTATTCCATGTTACTGTCAGACTCAGAAAAACAAAACAAAACAAAAACAAACAAACAAAAAAACCCCAAACCAAATAAAACCCTAAAACTAGTCCATTAAAATGGGAGGTCCTTGTCACATTTGCAAGGTGAAATAACACAGTGAAGAACAGCAAAGCCAACCCCAGTAACTCGTTATATGACAATGAGCAAGAAAAAATCAATTTTAAGGAACAACCACTACTTTCAGAATTTAGAATTCATCTTCTCTTTAGCTCCATACATGTTTCCATCACTCAGGGCTCTAAAAGAACATTCTGCAAACTTACTTTAACAAATCTTGCTTTCCACATCCCTTACCCCACAAAGAGTTACGAATGTAGGTTTCGGGATAACCTACATCAGAGTGACACACTTAGCTGTAATTTGTTGTTTGTTATTTGTAAATGCAGTCATGTCACATGTGATAGTCTCTCTCTGGAGGACTGGATTAGTTGTGAATGTATATACTTTTAAATATTTTGAACATATTTGCATTTTTACTCAAGTTTAAAATTTGAAGCAACATGAATATCAAAGCATAAATATATCACATAACATCTAGGGATGCTTTTTAAATTGCTCTGACAACTTTAGAGAAACTATAACTAGCTGTATGCAAACATGCTCTCAAATGTGTTCTGAGCACGGAGAAAATAATAACCTAACTTTCACAAATTCTCAAAGAAACATTTAAGTCAGGAAAAATACAGGCAAGAACACACATCATCATCATTATTATTATTATTATTTTAAGAAAGAGATGATTGCTAAGGAGAATAGGAGAATGAGCCTCTGATGAACGTAAACAGTAGCACTTGAAATACAACTGGCCATTGGAATCTATGTTAAAGTCTGTCATGAGTTGGGGACTCTGCCCCTTACATTCTACATTGAAATGTGAAAAGGTAATATTACAAATACTTCTCAAGACACCTTACAAAAAGCCTGTCATTCTTAGGCTCTAATCTCAACCCATAAGAAACTATAATAAATGTACATCTATTTCCAGTTGGCAAATGCATTTTGCACAACAACAAACAGACTCTCACAACATACCCACAGAAAATTTGCTGATGCAATAAAAGGGGATATCCAATTAAAGAAAGAAATCTAACATCAACATGGACTAGATGCTCTCAATATAACAGACAATACCAATGATTAACTTACAATTTCCTCAGTTTTGGCTCTCACATTTTGATTCAAAGTGTTTCTCATAGTTTAATGTTCTGCTCTGATAACGTTACTGAAACTTATAAAAAGTTTATTTTATTCATTTTATTTTACTTTATTTTATTCTCTGACAACCTGCCTGTCTTCATGTCCACCCTAGAGTAACATTTCTCTGATCTCATTTCAGGTGCCTTTCACATTCACTTAAGATATTTTTATTACAAAACAAAGAATTTTTAGAAGTCACTAAAAAGCACTCCCTTACCTTCTAAACCTGCTTCAATCAGCCCAAACTGTTCCAATAATTTAACAAAAAGCACAATGACGATCAGAACTGCTATCATTTCAAGCCCTTCCAAGTTCATGGTCAGCTAGGTCATGGTCCGACCACAGCCAGTAAGAAGTGCTCCTCTCCCTGGCTTTCTTTGTAAAGCCATTAAACTACATTAAGAAGGCTACTGCCAGAGGAGAAGGGGAGGAGGAGAGGTTGAGAGAGAGAGAGAGAGAGAGAGAGAGAGAGAGAGAGAGAGAGAGAGAGAGAGATACACGACGGGGAGGTGGGGTGCGAGAGAAAAGGGAAAGGAGACGACGAGATGGAGAGGCTGAGAGAAAGGGCGTGAATAAGAGAAATGCATTCATTCTGTCTAGCGTAGCAGAAGCCAGGAGTTGGAGCCGGATTAAGTAGGGCCTGTCGGAATTATCGGCTTCCTCGTTAGCACTCTTACACAGAGAGACAGCCACGCATGAAGGAACGCGCAGATCACCCGAAGACCCCGAGGTCACCAGGACGGTCCCAAGGAAAGACGACGCGCGGCAGTGATGGCTTCTCGGGCTCCGGGACCCGCGCACCCGTCGGTGGCTTAGTTGGGCTGGTCAGTTGCCTTGGAAACGGAAACTAGGCAGGGGCAGGACTCCCGCTGCAGACAGCGACCTGCGGAGCACGGCGTCTTGAAAGAGGAAGAGAAACCTGAAAATGCCGAGAGGCGGAGTGACAGCTTGGATTGCGCTGCTTCAGAAATACTGTTTACTACTCAGGAAAAGCAAGTGTGTATTTTGCCCCAACTAGCTGAGTGCAGAGAGAAATGAGGCTTCAGAGACTAGATCAGGATTTATTTTCTTCTCAATGAATTACCTTATCCTAGGGCAGGGTCTGAGTCATTCTGAACTAATAATCTCGTTTGAGTAATACCTATCACACTGCTCCAGAGCATGAGCAGAGCAAACTAATAAATATTCTTAATATCTGTAAATTTTGAAGTTTAGCAGGTACCTTATGCGTTAGCTCATTGCCACTCATACACTGAAATATATACTTCTTTTCAGTGTGTACTATCAATGCTTTTTGAAAAAATTGATTTAAGTAAATTTAGAGGTAGAAAAAGTTTAACCACGACAAAAAAAAAAAATCAGAAACAAAACTTTGGAGTTTCTGTCTTTATCCTGCACAATCATTTCATTCACTGCTCCCCCTTTATTGCCCAAACAGATCAGGCCAAGGTTAAAATATAGAATTTTGAAAGAAAAAAAAAAGACAACAACAACAACAAAAACAAAAACAAGAGTTAGAAAGCATCTAAGAAAGCCAATCCAAGTCTCCTGTTTTGTAGATGAACAAACTGAGGGCCAAGAAAAAGCATGAAAGATCAAAGGCAAAGCAAGATAGGAGGCAGGCATCCCTAACTCCTGGCTGGCTTTTGAGACCAGACAGTTTAATGGTTCAGAGTATGGGCTCCAGAGCCAGACTGCCAGGAATCAGGTGTATGATCCTTTCCTAGCTGTGTGACCTTGGCTAAGTTACTCAAGATCTCCGTGACTTAATGTGCGCATCTGTATGAAGGATGATGATATTAGCCCTTTTCTCAACATACTGTTGAGAGAATTACTGAAGAATGTTTTTAGAACAGAGTGAGTGTTCAGTCGCTACTAGGTCTTATTTCTATCACAAGTCCCTCCATGCTCTTTTCAAAGCACACAGGGGTGCCAAACTAGTCATTCTAGGATGTAGCCCTCCCCTTGTCATCCCCTTAATCAAAAACCTGCCATGGCTCTTTATTTTCCTACTGAATAAAGCCCAAGCTCCTTTGCACAGCATCCTAGTCCTTCTAAGATTTGGTACCATCTTGAGATTGCATCTCACTGTCATGACTCTGGTACCTCACTTTACCTGACAGCTCAGCTTCCTTCTCCCAAACTCACTCTGAGTTTCTCCCTCTGCAGGCTTTGCTGAAAACCCTATCTCTACCCTTTCCAAAAACTCTCCCAGGAAACTTCTTCATGCAGAATTGTAGGAAATCTCTCCCGTTTTGGAGTCGTTACAGTACCTTTTCCTCTTACGATATAGTATATCACAACCATGTGAGCACACATCTTCACAACCTAATGAGAAGCTTCTAGAAGGCAGAACTTATGCCTTCTTCATCTTTAAATTCCCCACATGCCTTCATGAAGGGCACACTACAGTTCATAGATATATGGAATAGACACATGTTCGATAACAATAGCACCATTAATTGGGTAATTACCCCCTGCCAGATCCTTTACATTCCTTGCTTTTCCCTCCTAGCCACTCTGAAAATAGGCATAATTAGATATGATTTACAGAGAAACACGATGCCTCAGAGAGTTTAAAATAGCATGCTCAAGGTCATACCAATGGTATGTGATAGGACTAAATTTCAAACTCTGATTTGTTCAACTCAAAGCCCAATATTTTTTCCTCCATTATTCTACACAGCTTTAAACAAATTAAAAATTCAAACATTGGCACAAGTAGTTATCATCCTAGGAATGAAGATTTTACCCAAAATGATCCTCCCAAACTGATCTGTGACATTCTAATTAATCCACCAACCCCCATAATTTTGCCACATGAGAAGTTTCCAAACTAGTAGTTAAATAAATTCCTGGATCTTCCTTCCTGTTGTTTCACAGGATTGTTATTACTTAAACACACATCACCTCTGGTCTCCAAAGGGGATTGTTCTATGTTTTTCTACGCGAGAGAACTCAGTTGAGCCCTTCAACTTGCCTGGTAAATGAAAGTCAATGATCAGGTTCTCTGTGTTTGTATTTAAAATTGATTTCCTGGCAACAAAATAAAAAATAAACAAGTGGTGCTACATCAAACTAAAAAGCTTTTGTGCAGCAAAAGAAACTACCAACAAATTAAAAGGCAACCTACAGAATGGGAGAAAATATTTGCAAATCATATACATGATAGAGGGTTAATATCTAAAAAAATATAATAAACCCCTACAACTCAATAGCAACAAACAAACAAAAACAAAAAAACAAAAACAACTTAACTAACAAATGGGCAAAGGTTTTTCCAAAGAAGATATGCAAATAGTCAATAGGCACATGAAAGGCACTCAACATCATTAATTATCAGGGAAATGCAAATTAAAACTTCAGTAAAGCTTTACCTCACACCTGTTAGGGCAGCTATGATTAAAAAGATAAAAGCGTTGGCAAGAATGTGGAGAAAAGAGAACTTTTGTGCACTGTTAGTGGGAATCCAATTGGTAGTGTCATTATGGAAAACAGTATGAAGTTTCTTTAAAAAATTAAAAACAGAATTACCACATAATTCAGCAATTATTCTTTTCGGTATATATCCGAAGGAAATGAAATCAGTACTTCAATACCTTCATTCTCTGCTCATTGATTCATTACTCACAATAGTCAAGCTATGGAAACAACCCAAGTGTCTGTTGATGAACGAACAAACAGAGAAACTCACACACACACACACACACACACACACACACACACACACACATCCATGCACACATGTGCACACAGGAAAATTATATAGCCTTTAAAAAGAAGGTAACACTGCCATTTGTGACAATATGGATGAACATGGAGGACGTTATGCTAAATCAAACAAGCTGAGCCCCGAAAGATAAATGCCAGATGACCTCACTTACACACAGAATTGAAAAAAAGTTGAATTCACAGAAGCAGGGAGTAGAACAGTGGTCATCAGGAGCAGGGAGTTGGGGTAAATGAGAAGATGCTGGTCTAAAGATACCAAGTTACAGTTTGTAGAATGTATACATTCTCAATATTTAATGTATAAGGTGATGACTATAGTTAATAATACTGCATTGCATAGTCAAAATTTGCTAAGGTGGATTTCTGGTGCTCTCGTGAAAGGTAAATATTAAAGAGATGGATTTAATAATTAGATTGTAGTAATCATTTTCCTACATATATCAAAATATCACATTTTACATCTTAAATACATACAATTTGATTGAAATAAAATAAGGTTGCTGTTCTTGGGCTGAGAACCATTTATAGGTGGGGTGTTGGTAAAAATTGCCAGAGTGAAGATCTCTCCACTGGATCTGGATATTCTGTGTTCCCGTGGAACTGTATTGTTCTTCCCAGAGCCTGTAGGTTTCCTTGTGGATTATTTACCTCCTAAACCCAGGCCTATATTCCTGCTGTTAGCTCTACTGGAATGCTTATTCCTGAATCACTCCATGACATGAATAAACAACTTTATTTAGGTCTTGGCTCCAAAATCCTCATCATAGAGAGGCCCTAGCTGGCTGTAGTATGTGGGACACCATACTTTCCCCTAACCCTAGAGTTACTACCCTCTAATAAGGTGCTATTTTCCTCCTAAGCATTGTCACCCCCCAACATGTATGTTTGTTTGTTTGATCATCTAATATCTCCTTCTGCTAGAATGTAACCTTCTGCCTATGAAGGCAGAGATTTTTTTTTTTTTTTTCTGTCTTGTTCATTAGGATACCCTTGAACTTAGAATAGTGCCTGGCACTTACTTACAAGGCAGTGACTAACTCTAGAATGGAGCATGTAACTCCATTCTCACCTTCCTTAAAAAGCTCCCTGTTCTCTGACTGATCTGCCCCATTCCCTATTATCTAGAGTTCTGGGTCTGTCTGTGGACACTTGTGAGGTTTCTGCAAACTCTGCTAGGAGAGCTCAAACGGAGGAAGGTACCCATAGCATGGTGTATTGCTGATCACTCTCTTTAAGATGAGTCATGAGCACTGCACACTGGAGTATCTTGACCATGTTCTTTTCTCAACACTTAATGTGAGAGGGATTTGTGGTTCCTGATGATGTGACCAAAGAAAGCAATATAATGAAGGCATCAGAGATCTCCATTTCCCAAATACCTAAACATCACTGGTATAGAGGGTATAAAGTATCTTGAGAGCATCCACTCCCATCCTTTGATTTTCAGCTCAAAGAACACCACAGTCTAAATAGGTAATGTGGCTTTGTCAATAACTCTTAGTTTCAAGTCTTAGCTTAGATTAAAGCATTCATCCAATATATTTTCTTCTGATTGAGCCTGACATTCCCTTTTAAGAGAAAAATATTAGAGTGACCAATAGAAAGAAGAGACCGGGGTACCTACTCCAGATTCGGCAAAATTCGAGTTAGACTCTGAAACTCAGTTTGTTATTCTGCAAAATGGGACCAATATACAAATGAATACTGGAAAGATTAGATGCTGTACCAGTTGTAAGTGACACTTAGGCTCCATGAGCATGTACTTTGTCAAGCATGGGGCTTAAGCACACTGGCTGTCCCATCCTCATGACAACTCCTTGGAAAAGACAAACACTTCATTCTTACAGATGAAGACACAGAGGCTTGAGAAGAGTTGCTAAACTGCTCCGTGTCTAAAAGCATCAGAAGCCAGTCAGCCTGGTAGTTGTAGTTCTATACTGACTTTCAAGATATTCCCATGTGAAGAACCAGGTATACACTAAGCACTCAATACATGCTTCCATTCATGAACATACACACATCACCAAGATAAGTATCCAACATTTTATTAAGACTTTTAGAAAGGTAGTTTGCCCTTTTGGGATGGATGCAATTCTAGATGTGGATGTCCCTGCTCTGGGAGTGGATGGATGGGGGAAGGGAGGAGTATGAAGTAGAAGTGAGAGAAGAGAATGCTGTGATGACAATTTGCCAAAGCTTCTACATGGCATTCTCTCAAAAAATTAATGAGGAGGGTTAGAGGCAGATCCAGGTCTCACTGCTTAAAAGAAAGTTCAACAAAACAATCTGGGAAGTCACTCAATCTCTACTGCCACATGAAGCTTTCCTTGGCCTGTCCCCAGAAAAATAAACACACTTAATTACAGACAATTTTACTCTTGTACTTCAGAGTGTATGACTAAAGTGCAGTTTATTCAAAATCACCAGTTATGGGCTCAAAGTTTTCAGCAATATGGCTTTTGGAAGGAAAATAATGTTTCCTTCCAAAAGGAGAGATGAGGCCACCCTTTGATGAACTGAAGCAGAGAAGAAAGGGACTCTGCTTATTCCTGTCTTTTTGATTGCTGATTGGGGATGGTATCAACCAGAAGGGAAGGAGAGAAAGTCTCAGGGACTCAATTACTGGCCTGGTCAAAAAAGAAACTTGATTCCATTTATTTCTGGTCATTCATCATTTGTTAGATTTTTGGTTCAAGTACCATACAAGGACATGTGGGTAATAACAATCCTTTCCCCTGTCTTTTTAAATCTATTAAAATAAAATTTAGATGATCATAGCTCATATTTTTTAAGTAACCACTATTTGACAGAAGAGTGGACAGAGTACTTTATATGAACTCTTTCATGGCATCCTCACATAAACCCTAGGAGGTGGCTGCCATCATTCTGTCCATTGTACAAGGTGAAACTGAGGAACAGAGGGTTTCGTAGATTACAACAGGAAATATCCAACCCAGGATTTGATTTCAGCTCTGACCCCAGAGATCATGAGCAGATAGTATTTTAGGTACAATTGCAAATAACTATAATCCATGATAGCACGGGGTGGAGAGCTTGAAACAAATACAGAGTAGCAGTGGAGGGGGGGGATATAGGAAAATAGAACCAAGATCAACTTTATTGCATTGTGCTTCCACCATATGGACATTAGGTGGTGATTTATTTTTTATTTTTATTTTTATTTTTATTTTTGTCAGAAGGGCAGTCTGCATTGCATGACTGCATTGCATGAAGAGTAAGACTAAATCTTGGCAGAGAGTTTACCCAGAGCCTGAAAAATATTCAAAGCCAGCCAAATCACTCGCCCCAATGCCCTCATGACATTTCTTCCCTCATTTTTCGGACCATCTCCCATTCTGACATGCAAAATGAACACTAGTTGCCTGCATCTAACTCATCTTACTTGATTCAAAAGAAGCCTGGCTAAACCCCATGACAGAGCAAATAGGGAAGATATTTGGATTCCCCAAAATGAACTGAACTAAACCCATGCAGCAAGGCATCAGATGAGGAATTTATTTCAGTAATAATGTGAAGAAATAACGACCCACGTTCGTGGAAGTAGCAGGATAATGTGGAGGTTAGCAGCACACTGGGGTTCGAATCCCCATTTTGCCACTTTAAAGTTTCATGACTTCAGGTGTCTTGCTGAGATGATTCAGGCAAAGCACTCGAAATAGACACCAGCCCCATGTAAATGCTCAATAAATGGTACCCGTCATTGTTATTACTTATTGAGCCCCTGCTACATGTCAAGTATTGTTCTAATTGTTTTTCTGTGACTTATCTCAAGAAATCTACAGAAAAACTCAATTAGCTTAATGCTATTATTATTCCCAGTCACCACGTGGAAAAAAGAAGTGAGGTATCTTCTGTTGAGTTGGGATTCTAGAGAAAACACATTGTTCACCTCTCCCATCAAGATGACCATCTACCTTCACCACAATAATATAGGAATATTTCATTCATTTATAATGCCTTGGCTTTTAAACCACTCATATTAAGAAAATTACTGGGGCACCTGGGTGGCTCAGTTGGTTAAGCGACTGCCTTCGGCTCAGGTCATGATCCTGGAGACCCAGGATCGAGTAGCACATCGGGCTCCCTGCTCGGCAGGAAGCCTGCTTCTCCCTCTCTCATTCCCCCTGCTTGTGTTCCCTCTCTGGCTGTGTTTCTCTCTGTCAAATAAATAAAATCTTTTTTTTTTTTAAAGAAAATTACTATATAGGTAACCCTGTTGCAAATAATATATGTGTATGTATGTGTGTGTGAGTGTGTGTGTGTGTGTGTGTGTGTGTATGCGCACGCGCACACGCACAACTTTCCTGGCCACTGGTTTTTGAGAACATCTTGGTCACCTTCCCTTCTGGAACACTCTAAAGAATGAAAGACATAATGATGTGTTAGTGTATCATCAGACTATCGACTTCACTCAGGTTCAACTGCATTTTGCTGAGGTGATTCACCTTCAAGGACATATCCCACTGCTCCATCATCTCCACCTGTGCATCACAGCGCAGGTTCCATGACGAGACAGTCTCCTCAATGGTAAAGAAGCAACACTACATGAAGCTTCACCAGACAACCCTGACCTCAGGAAGAATAGCAGAGGCAATCTACTAAGTGGTTGAGGGTAATTAAGTAGAAGAACAATAGACAGTGACTCAGAAACACTCTGAAGCTGTATTTCAGTGCATCTCTATAGGACTGAAGAGAAATGGGGGGAGTTGTAAATCGTAGTGATATTATTCAGCACTGGCAAGAGGAACAGAGAGTTGCTCTACATATATATTAACTGGTGGTGCCCAAAATTTAGTGTGCATCAGAATTACCTAGAAATCCTCTTAAACGTGATTTCTCAGACCTTCCCCAGAGTTTCTGATTTAATCGGTCTTGGGTAGAGCCCATGAGTCTGCTTTTTAATCAAACATTCCAACGATTTTAGTGCAGAACTTCTCTGGACCACATCATGAGAAACACTGCATTAATCTGCGGCAACACTCTCCCCCGGCGAAGAACACAGCCTCCAGGGAGACATTTCCCCAGCTTATTAAAAACTAGCCGAGAGTCACACCTATCACAAACTCGACATGGTTAAGAATAGATAGGAGCTCCATCAATTTCTCAAACTTCTCTATAAAGTTTTTTCTCTACTAGAGGTAAGATATTTTTAAATCATTTCTGAATAGATACAATTTTCCACTCTATGCTGTCAAAGTATTTTTTGATGATTCATTCTCTGCGTCCCTCCCAAGTTTTTTCACCAGGGAGCTTCAGATGCCACGCAAATGGAGACAGGATTGTAAACCTTTCCCCCTCCCTTCTCTGCCTTGCTACATATCCTATCTTGCATCTTGAATCTATCCCTGGAACATCCCGCTTTTAGCTCCAAATGTAATCACCTATGTGAGGGACAACACCAATACGCAGCCATCTTAATAACCCAGCAAAATGAAATAAATAGCAATTGATGGACGGCGATGTTTAGAACTGTGAAGCTGATTTAGATAAAGTAGATATTTTCGTTGGAGATCTAATAAAAGACAAAACAGCAGCCACATGGAGCCTTTTCCCATTATTCCGCCGGGGATAATCTTTATCTAAATCAATACTATAAAAGTAACAAAAGACACAAACTTGTCTGATGCCTAATTCATTTATTATGAAATTATCTAAGACTCAAATAATTGAAACAGGATTATTTATGTGATCATTAAACTCAGGGCAATTTCTACAGATTTTAGCCCTGCTTAATGGAAATCTTAGCTGCAGATACATATTTAGCCAGATTTCCTTCCAAATATTCCTTCCAACAAATTATTCCTCATTATAGTTGATATGTTGTACTTCCTCACAGTAATAGAGTATAAAAATTGTTTATCCTTTTATTTTACTGCACCAAAGAAATAAAAATATGAAAAATAATGCACAATTTCCTTGACGATTATTCTTGTAACTTTTATATTGTAGTTTAACTACTAACAACTCGAACTTAATCGCTTTTTAATAACCTTGCTTTTCAACAAGAATATTTCACATATAATAGCCATGATATTTATAACATGCTAGAATCAAGTTTTTCACAATAACCAAGTGTATGTTTTATGTGAAACACACATCTGGATTGCCCTTGCCCTTAGTGGACCACATTGAAAAGGAAAATCATCAACACAATGGAAATGAAACTTACAAAATAACAGAAAGTGGCCCCCCAAAAAAGAAAGATTAATTTCTATAGATAATTGAATACATGCTATGCTGAATTTATATATAGCCATCGACAGATTAAAATGTTTCTGAAGGGTCATCAAAATATGTCAGCCAAGCATGACATGCTGGTTTTTGAGGGCAGTGCCTTTCTGGACTGTGGCATGAGTACACAGAGTTGTTTCCTACTGCTGAAGGGTTAATGGTCACAAACTGAGTGACTTAACAAGACAGTTTCAGTGGATGAAGAGCCTGATGAGGGGTGAGCTACGCCCTCTACTTGCTTAAGTCAAAGTGTAGGCTGAGGCTAAGGTCCTATCTGAGGCTCTGCCCGGTCTGCTTTGAGACCACTCATTGCTCACAGATTTCATTTCCTTGTGGGTGCAGGAGTGAGATCCCTACTTTCTTGAGCTGTGGGAAAGGGACGGCTCTCAGTTCCCCGAAATTGCTTTGCGTTCTTTGCCCTCTCTACAACATGGCAATTTTCTCTGTCACTGCCAGGGGGAAAATCTCTTTTAGGTTTCAAATCTCGCTGACCTCTTTTCAGGGATTACTTGATTAGATTAGGCTCTCCCAGGATAGTCTCCCTTAGGATGAGAAAACTCTGTTGAGCCTCTTGTCCCCTTCCAACCTAGCCTCAGTCTACATTGTTCTAAGATTACTAGAAGCTTGTCATTCTCCTGCTTTGATTTTTAGTGGTTTCTCACTAAATGTAGAATGTAATCCCCAAAGGCACACGAGGCCCCTCCCACACCTCTAAGGAGCTCTCCAGCCTCATACCCTGACAATCTGTCTTCATACCCTGTGTTCAAGTCAGGCCGACCTATTGCTGCAGTCAAACTGCCCCACCAATTTCTACAATTGCTTCCGTTCCTTCTGAGAAATTCTTATCCATCATTTAAGAATCAGCTTAAATATTTTTACCTGAGTAGTGTCTTCTCTTCTCCTTCCTCAACAAAATTGACTCCTTTCTTCTTTCTGTTTTGTACTTAACTATGATCCTTTCAAGATTTATGAGCTGGTTAACATAACTATCTCCTCTATGAAACTATGAGTGCTTGAAAGGAAGGATCATGTCTGTCTTTCTGTCCTCAGTACGTATCCATGTGACTGGAATGCATTAGTTGATCAGTTAAAGTTATAGTAAATGAAGGTAGGGGAGGAGAGGAAGGAAAGAAGGGAGAATCTAAGGGCATGCTCTCTGTAGGGCAGGATTTAAGCCAAAAGCATAACACTCCAGTAAAGAATCACCATATCTTGAATCCCACCATTAATGTTTTAATTTTTCACTTTAAGTATCCAAGATGTCCTGAAAAGAACCTAAATGGTAGAAAACATTAACCTTTAACACCTTGGTGTGAAACAGTTTCGTTCATCACTTCTGTGCAGGAAAAGTGAGAGCACTGACAACGTGGCGACTTGATGCCTGATGACACTAGTGCATTAAGATGGATATATTTTAAAAGCCAGTTTGTTAGCAAGTATGAAGCTCATCCAATGGAATATCTAGTCAAACTGGAAAATTCAGAGTGATTCCAAAACAATCCAGGGGGTCCAAGACAATCCCTAATCCACAAAATTGTGCTCCTCCCCCCACCATTTTCTATTAAACTTTTACTCTATTGAACACCCAAATTTGTTTTCTTGAAATAATTATTTACTAGTCACTCCCCCTGCAGACTGATGTAGCCTCCCAAGTTATTAAGCCACTCTATAGTGGCCAGCTTCGGCACTGGAAACAAGTAGCTTAGGGTTTCCTGTATCCTCTTTCTCTAGGGACCCATACTGCCTCACGTGGTATTCTCACAGTTGACATCAAGTTGTTCTGATGAGCTGCTTTGGCCTTCACATGTTGGGGATGGTCAGTCATTCAAGAGACACTAAAAGGGTGGTTCAGTGTGCTTGTCAGATGGAAATGCTTGTCATCAGAAAGAAGAGAAAGTGCCTTCTGATCTAGGTACTGAGTATTCATATTGTTTGTACAATATCTTGGATTTGATCAAACTTAATTTGGATGCAACAGTCCCTTTTTCATAATTTTTAAACCCTAATGATTTCAGCATAAAGTTAATCAACATATTTTTATTAATAAGCATAGGAGTCATTTGGATTAATTAACACAAAACCATAAAAATATACTTGCTATTCAGTGACCAAAGAAAAAAAGACTTTTAATCATTTTTCTATGACTGTTTTCCTTGGAGGGAAAACACAAGCGTGTGCATGTGTGCGTGCACACAAACATGCACACACACACACAACACACTAAAATTCAGGGAAGAAATCAAATAGGCAAATATGTATTTTCATCAACCAGGTTTTTTTTTAACAATTAGATAATTTCAACAACCTGGTAAGTAAGCAAACATTCATTCCTATTACACATATAAAATGAAAGGTATAAAGATTAAAATCAGAAAGTAAAGAGCCGATACGTGTGAGTATTTGTTGTCAGGACTCTTAGAGTCAAATGTGTCTTCTACTCTTCAGAGAAACCTCACTGGGAAGTTATGAAGAGTTTCCAGTGATGCTGCCCTTACTCAAACATTTTGGAGCTCTCCTTTTGGTAATTCCCTTTAAATTCTGGCTGCCCTCAGGCCCAAACTTTCCAATCCTCTGCAACAATGAGAATGAGAACATATGGCATTTTTAGATCCATATTCTTATTGGTAAGCTTCTCTAAAAACTGGTGGGAGGCCCCCATGGTGGATGCCTGTGGGCCCTGGATATAGGATGAGTATCTTGGCAGCTGGTGGAGTTTCACATGGTAGCTTCCTTCTCTCACTTCACCACCTGTGTCATTTGTGGCTCTTCCTTAACCGTGAGCTCCTGAGGCTTGCAGTGATTGGCCACGGGTCCACCTGCAGATTGTTCCCATGTGTATGAAATCAATAGAACCTGGGGTCTCCCTCAAGCCTACATGTTTCCTCCCTGCCATGAGCATGAAAAATAACGCAAGCTTTCCCCAGCTTACAAGAAAGGCATAACCCCTTCTCAAAACATATTGAATATTTTATATCATGTAAACAGCATTGCCAAAAGAGAAGCTATCCAAGAGAAAGAAGTAAATGGATGCACAGGCAGCTTGGCCATTTTTCATTGGCTTATGCAAATGTCTGCTTGGAAAGAAGGTTGACATTCATGGTTAAAATAAGCCTTTTGTGTTATTGTTGAACTTCAATTATGTACTATCCTTGCCTGCATTACCTGGGATAATTAGAAGTTCACCGCATCATTGTGAGTCAGAGTGATCCTAATAATGAATTTCTTGCTACCCAGGGTAGAAAAGAACCTCAACAATTCTATTCTACTTGGAAAAGGCATCTTAGATTCATCACTCACTTAAGCTCCTGACTTTGACTATTTGAAATAGGATTTTGAAAAGGTCATTTTTCTGTTTTATCAGTTATTGACTTTTATAGTTTTGGGGACTTACACATTGTGTATCAAAGTGCTTTGCTACTGTTGTGCCACCAAATAGTGGAAGGAAAAAAATGACACACTATTCTTTGCCTTTTTTTTCCTTTCTAAAACAGTGTTACTTTTGTTCTGCTCCTTGATATGTGTCCTTAGTAACTGCAAGTTTAGACATGAACTTGGGATTTATTTTGTTAAAGAGCCTGGGCAGAAAGAGGAGCTTATTTTTCTCTTCATAAACTTAATCCTATAACTTTACAAGGTTAACAAAAACTTTACAGGCTTATATATTTTTCTGGAAACCAGAAATATGAAAAGTCATTCAATCAGAAACTGTTTAGAAAAAAAATTATATTTAAGTCATAAATAAACTATGCAGGAAACAATATAATACCTTCTGTTTAAAAAAAATGAACTCTGGAATATTATGATTTTGATAATGCCTATGCAACCCTGGGAAAAATAAAGTAAAAGTCCAAGCAGAAGGCATACTAAAGCAACTTGAAGATATGTCAGGAAAAAAAACTACATTAAAGTACATTCATGGAGGTACACCTTCTAATGTGGTACTTGGGGTCTGCATTCTTCACAGACCAAAGACGGAAAGGTCAAAGATAAGCCTGTCTGCTTCCCAAGATCTACCAGGTACTGTTCATTCTTTGCACCTTCACACTGGCTTCAGTTACAGCTTTGATCTTCCAGTTCCATATGCATGTACTTGGATCAGTCAAATCGGAAGGACAGACTAAAGGAGCAGCAAGTCAACCTACAGATGTGTGCTATAGCTGAGATGAGCCTTGCCTGAAGCCCTGCTGTGATTTTTGGACCCATTTGTAACTAGTTTTCCCCTTGTATCTAAAACCATAGTTTACCTCTGATACCTGCCTCTCGGTTACCAGGATTCTTTGTTGTTGTTGTTGTTTAGAAAGTCCCCAAATGCTGGCTGCCTCTCTAGAGCTCTGGAGATTGCCTTCTGCTCAATGTCCTGCTATGGTAATCTAGCTATCCACCCAATATGAGCCCCATTGCCTCTTACTAAATTTGCCTAATCCTTGAATTACCTACTAACAAGTTGAATATCAGGGCACATGAGACAATCGTATCCCCATCGAGGTGGACTCTTCTCTCCCCACAATGCAGTCAGACAAACATTGCCTTCTACCACCTACACAGGCAGATCACATACACATGGACACACAAACAGCAGTTCAGTCCTGCCACAGCCATCCACCATTTCCATTGAAAAATAATCCTTTTGAGTGTTTTTCCCCCAAGAATGATTGTGTCATTAATGGATAGCTGAATCAACTTAATGAGTTCATTATCCACGATTTTAAAAATGGAACATTTTAGGATAGAATTGAGTACACTAGGTAAAATGGAACAGAATCCACTTTTTAAAGCTTTATTTATTTGAGAGAGAGAGAGAGTAAGTGAGAGAGAGAGAGATGCAGAGGGAGGGGCAGAGGGAGAAGGAGAGCGACAATCCTCAAGCAGACTCCCCACTAAGCACAGAACCCAAAATAGGACTCAATCCCAGGACCTGAGCCAAAATCAAGAGCCAACCACTTTATCAACTGAACTGCCTGGAATCTACTTTTCAAGACAGGACAGGATATGTATGTGCCTCAGAAGTAGAAAGTGTTAGTAGTATTTTATAAAATTTCTTTTCTAATCATTATCACGTGTGTTCTGGGTCATGATAAAAATATACTTCTTACTACAGTTTATGATCAAACATTTCTATAACTATATATTAGAGCACTTAAAGAGCAAGGCATTGTAGCTACAAAACACTTTAACGAAATTACAACTTTGTGACCTGAAATAGATCACATGTTAAGCTGGTCCTTCCTTATAGACACAGAGACAAATGCAATTTCATTTGATAAGCCTGTTATTTTCAAGAAAACAAATAAGCAGGACTCTGAAGGAATGGGAATCTGGATAAGCACATTTTGATGGCAAGATAAAGACATCATGGGGCGCCTGGGTGGCTCAGTTGGTTAAGCAACTGCTTTCGGCTCAGGTCATGATCCCGGAAACCCGGGATCGAGTCCCACATCGGGCTCCCTGCTGGGCAGGAAGCCTGCTTCTCCCTCTCTCACTCCCCCTGCTTGTGTTCCCTCTCTCGCTGTGTTTCTCGCTGTCAAATAAATAAAATCTTTAAAAAAAATAAAAGATAAAGACATCATAAATCCTGGGTGAACAGTATAGGTTTTGACCTGGAGGTGGCTGGGGAGGTAGAGGCTGGAAGAATCAGGGCGCTGGGAACCTGGTGGAGTGAAATGCAGAGACCAGAGGGAAAGACTAACAAAGGGAGCTCCACATGTGCAATGCCTCTGCTGGTAGAGTCATGTTCAACTGAATTGGTGAGGAACAAGGATGCCTTACATCTGTCCACATGTTTAATTTTTCAGAGAATTTTCACATGTTTTATTATTTTATTCCCTTGAGTAGGGCTAGAATGAAGATGAAACAAATCAGGCACTTTAGGTGCAAACTTTAAGGGGATGTTCATTCTCGGGGTCCTGCAAATATTTTGTGCACTTTGCTCACCTCCCTCTATTCTAGGCCCTTTTCATGAGAACAGACATTATTAATTCTGTGTTAGATATGAGGAATGTTAATCATATGGAATTTAAGTGCACGAGGCATAAAGAGCATTGAATCTGGGTTTAAAAGTTTGTCCCCCTTCCTCCTACAAAATTGTATTTTTTTAAAAAAAGATTTTATTTATTTATTTGACAGAGAGAAACACAGCCAGAGAGGGAACACAAGCAGGGGGAGTGAGAGAGGGAGAAGCAGGCTTCTCGTGGAGCAGGAAGCCTGATGTGGGGCTTGATCCCAGATCTTTGGGATCATGACCTGAGCTGAAGGCAGTCGCTTAACCAACTGAGCCACCCAGGCACCCTCAAAATTGTATTTTTTTAAATCTATTTCAGGTAATCTCGGTAAAGACTTTTCTGCATGAGTTTGCAAAGCGACAGTTGGCAAGATAAAGAACCATACTATGCTTGTTTGCTATAAAATGTTTGTTCAGAGAAAAAGAATAGCAAAATTCAGCCAGTGAGCTTTCAGCCTTGGTGTCCTGCTTTAATCTGAGGCCCTTCAATTTGAGAAATACACAGACAGATTGGAAACCATTTAGGGAATGATAAAAAAAATGTTTAGAGAAAAGAAGGATTTGATTTATGAGGCCAGATTAAAGGAGATAAATGCCTATTATATGGCTAACTGACAACCAGGGGATAGGATAAGAATCTACAAATATTGGGAAGATATAAATATATGGGTGATACAGATGACTTCTAAGTATGTACAAGACAGAACCAACAGGAATGGATAAGAACAAAAAGTTTGAAACTATACACAATAAGAAGAGGAGTTTAAAAAAAAAGAAGAGTTTTTGCAAAAGGATTCATTAGGTTTAGGAGTAAAGCATAAGAAAAAGGAAGAGAAGGGGAGAAGAATAAAAAAAGCAGGAAGAAGGAAAAAGGGGAGAAAGCAAGAAGAAAGAGGGAAAGAGGAGAAACAGAAGTATGGTAAGAGAAGGAAAGAAGGAAGGAAGGCTGATGGATGGATGGGTGATGGATGGGTGATGGATGGAAGGATGATGGATGAATGGATGGATGATGAGTATATGATGATTAGAAGAAAGAAAGGAATGAAGAGTGGAATGAAGGAATGGAGGAAAGGAGGAAGGAAATAAGAATGGAAGGAATAAAGGAAGGATAGTAAGAAATTTCAAATATCCTCACCCCTTGTATATACTTCTCTATCTATAAAATCACCAGCAAGACTGATATTGGTTTTTGAATATATTTTTAATATAAAAGTCATGGATCACTCTAATAATTTAAATAAATAAATGCTTATTGGTGATTTGCTATAAATAGAATCCATATAATGCTTGCAATCCATAGAATCCATGGAATGCTTCTGTAAAATAGCTCAGTTCAGTGTGGATGACAGAAGTTACCAAAGAAAGAAGAAGGAAAAAACATAAGAAAGAAAGAAAGAAAGAAAGAAAGAAAGAAAGAAAGAAAGAAAGAAAGAAAGAAAGAAAGAAACTCTGCCTTATTCCACCATACTTAACAGGAAATTAAGAAATAGATTCCTGGCAGGTCCCAGGCAGAATGAACATCTCCCCAGAAACCTGAGCCAGAAAGGAAATGGCATCAACACCCTACCTCAGGGGAGAAGGCTGCCATTAAATCAAAAGCAGACAGTAATGGGGAGTTGAAGTAGCTGTGTAAAGCCATTACTGCTATTAAATTCAGGGCCTGGGCACAGGAAACTTGGCAACCTTTGGCTAGCCTGTTATACCTAACAGTTACTGTAATTGAAATTGAATTATAACACTACCTTGGCACATATCCTTCTTTAAAATCCAACACATAATAATGCTATTATGATAAAGATATCTGGAAACAAGTTATAGTCCAATTGTCTCTTTGTAGCTGGCACCTGCCTTCTTATAGAGTCCTTCATGATTTTTTCCCCTAATATAGGCTGGTGAAAGTCAGGTGTTCCTCTTTGGTGAATGACAAGGTTAACATGTACTGAGCATCAGTTGGGTGCCAACACTGTGGAACCCTACCTCCTTTACAACCTTCCATGAAGTTGAGATTCATATCTTCCATTAGACAGATTAAAAATCTGAGGTCAAAGAAGTTCAGTAATTTGCCCTAAATCATTTAGATGGTAACAAAAAACCCAGGAATAGATATAACTCCAGTCTGCTTATATCCAAAGTGTTTCCACTCTACCTAACACTGAGCAAGTTTTCCAATGCATAACACATAGCGAGCACTCAATTAAGATGTGCTAAATGGAATTGGAGGAAATTGAAGGTAGAGACCTGGAAAGAATCTCCAATAACCTTGGCCATGAGTTGGGGAGGCATTGCCAGATATTCACCAACAATTGAATTATGTATGAAGCAACTATGGCCACATCTATACCATGGCATTTCTTAAGAACAAAGTATCTTTCACCTTCTTTGGTACTTCTCTTACCACAAAATATACTAGATTTCCTCGGTGTCATTTAAACAGAAAATGGGCCTAACATCTGGATTATTTCAAGAGATGCTGAACTTTTATAACAACCTACGGAATCACCTCATGCCTTATAAGATATTATGCTGACTGAGAAATAGGATTGACAATCAATATCTAGTATTTGACTATATAACTATAAAAATGTTGTTTATGTGCTCTTAAGGGAATACTTATACTTGGAAATATGAGACCCAGTCACTTACAGAGCTTATAGTTCTACTGGGAGACAAAATATAAATGCATAAGAAGGTAAGTAAAGTTTAAATAGCCATTTGAGATGTTTCTTTCCAACAGATTTCATTCAACTTATATTTACGAGATGCCATTTACACACCAGGACTTAAACAAGGCATTTACAATTAAAAAAAAAAAAAAAAAAGCTGGGATCGTCTCTCAAGAATCACATAGGCTAGCGGGGGAGAAAATTTACTAACACACAGTTCCAAATAATGTTATTAGTGCTTTAGAGAAGGCATATGATTCTAAGGAATGCAGAAGAAGAAAGCTTTGATTCAGCTGACGGTAGGTCTGATGGTTTTATCAAGGAAGACTTCATAAGGGGGGGATAAGGCCCAAGTTTGGTCCTGAGCAATGAAAAACGAGTTTTCTAGGCCCACAAGAAAAAGCACTCCAAAAAGAAAGAACTTTATATACCGGTCAATGAAGGTAAAAAGGTAAGAGAAGAATGTGGCAGATTATGGTAAGAAGTCTTATTAGCAACATTACTGAGATTTGATGAGGAGGCTGGCATAAATATTACCAAAAAAATTTCAATTTCAGGGTTTTTTTCAAGTCCACTTTAAATGGAATAAATACTGTGATGGGTTCAAGGCCACCTCATGCAAAATTCGAACATTCCCAACGAAACAAATTGCAAGACTCCCTTCTTCACTATAGGAGAGCGTATTAAAAGCAATGTATTTGGACTACATAGACCAAAGAATACATTCCTGTTTAGGTTGACATATCTTGTATATGAGGGCCATTATTAACATTTTATGAATTATCATGTAATTTGGGTGCTCAGTAGTGTTCAAGAGCATATTCACTTTTTGGAAAGACTAATTCTAATGGCACCAGAGGCATCATGGGATATTTAATTAACATAAAACTCAGAAGTGAAAATCCTTCTTTTTAAATGCACAATTATAAAACTGTATAAATTGATCAGCATGGCTATGTTACAGAAAATTCTGAATCAGAGTCAGTCTTAGCATCTCAGGAATACTGCTATGGAGTACTCTTTTGAAGCACTGCTTATACGAAACACGATGGAATCAGTTATAAGAACTACAGCCAATAACATTTATGGCTACAGAATTCTGATGATGAGAATTCCAGAAATCAAACAGTTGCACTATCCAAAGTATAGTGCAACTAGAAAATAAACTAGAAACCAAAGGATGACATTCATTTTGCCAATTTATAAGGTTAAGGAAAGCTGTATATATTAATTCTCTTCAAGTGAAAATAAGGAATGATTTCACATTTAATCTGAACAAATTTAACTGAAACCTCAGAGAACATTCCACATGAATGGTTTTCAACCAAAATGTGACATCCTTAAAGAAGAGCCAGCTCCTATAGCTTCCTCTTCCAATGTGATCAGTGTCGTCATTGAACTTGGTCACTCCTACTTCCAGTGAAATATTATCTTTTGCAAATGAATTTTAGCAGTCTCCCCACTCCAGCATAGCAGTGTCTCTACTTCTCCCTATTTCTTTCGTTGCTTTTTGAAAAGAACCTATTTTCTTTTTTTCTGAGCTGTGACTTGCCCACCATTTCTAGCAGAGCTCAGATGCCAGACACCAAGTAGCTAGTTCAGAAAACAAAGACCTGTCCCCTCAAAGTCAAACGTGAATAAGGCACTACAAGGAAATTGGATTAATTCTTGATTTGTTCCATGTCCCATTCATTCTCCTATTGATTTCTCTGTTTCCCCAGTTCCTAATAATCTGACCTGTTTCTGCTGTAAAACTGTATCCTGCTCCTCCTTGGTGGACAGAGTCTCTCATTTTGACTCCCTATCCCATGCTTTGAGTGTAGTCTTACTGTTTCTTCCTCTTTGGCCTAAAACCAATATTCAGGAATGTTTTTCCCTTCCTGAACCCAGTAGGTCATGGTTTGATTTCACAGGTTATGCCCAGTGGCAACTTAGAGTAATTTCTCTTAATGCTCATTTCCCACAAAATATTTTTACAAATTGTTTTTCATCCTTTCTCTCTTCCTTTCTCACTCTCTCCTTCCCTGCTCACTCTCTCTCTCTCGAAAAACAAAAACATACTCACTTTTGCCACACTAACAAGTACCTATGTATATTGTCACAAAGAATTTCACATGCTATTGTAGAAAGTGTGTATTTCATAATAATGCATAAAGTCCATACAGAAGAGATCCTCCTATTTCTGGTTTCTGGAAATTGGAACCCAATAGAGTGAGAAAAATCTGGGGGGCTCATTCATCCACTTATTCATCCAAAAGATATTTATTGAATGCCTTATAGGTCTTAAGCCTTCTACAAAATTATAAATTTGATTGCCCCATTTCCTAAAATGCAACATATTGTAAAACCCATTGGGCATTTTTTTTAAAGATTTTATTTACTTGACAGAGAGAAACACAGCTAGAGAGGGAACATAAGCAGGGGGAGTGAGAGAGGGAGAAGCAGGATTCCCACTGAGCAGGGAGCCCCATGTGGGACTCGATCCTGGGTCTCCAGGATCATGACCTGAGCCAAAGGCAGTTGCTTAACCAACTGAGCCACCCAGGCACCCCCCCCATTGGGTATTTATATTAACCTCTCTGTTGCTACCAGACACAGAAGATACTACAAGATAATTAATATGGTATACTAAAAGCAGCAGAATCCAAGGATTCTGATGATTTATTGTTAGCAGAACAGAAATCCCCCACTATTTACATAGTCATTCCATTCTAGCAGTTTTATGGTAATTACTCCTATTTTATATCTCCAGCTCAGAAGTCCCTACACTCCAAATTTCTTTTCCATCTCAGTATGAGTTCCCTCCACTGGAATGTCTCAGAGACATCTGAAACATGACATGTCCTAAAGAGAACTCTCAATTTTACCCTTAATTCTCCCCATCACTATAATGGCTTCAATTAACAGCTCACAGCAGAAACCCAGGCACAGTAATCTTGACGTGGACTTGACTCCACCTTTCCTCTCTCTATCCTCATCCAACCCTTAATAAGCCCTGCTGAGTCTTCACCCAAAATAAATCAGACTCTTCTCTCCATCCCCTGTAATTCATTGCATTAATAATGATTCCTATTACCTTTAGTCTTTAGTATTGAACCACTTCTTATCCATCCTCCTGTCTTCCCTTATTCCTTCCAATCTGAAGGGATTTCTTGAAATACATATTGGATCACCCTGCTCCTTAAAAGCATTCAGTAGTTTTTCATTTTATTTAGAGTAAAATTTCAAATCCTTTTATGGCTTTTCAAGTATTAGTAAGCCCTCTTTCCTAGTTCCTACAACATTCTAGCCTCTGTGATGATTGAGTTCCTGCAATACATGTTCTTTTCCTGCTCAGAGCCTTTACACGTATTTCTACTCCCTGAAGTGCTCTTCCTCCTCACTCTTTCCATTGTTGGTTCTCTGTTCAAATAATATTTCAGATAACATCTCCTCAGAGAGAACTTCTCTGACCATACTATCATATAGCTATTCCTTCAACTTGATAGAAACACATAATTCTTCAGTTTTTCATATTTTGATTGTTTCTTAACTCTTTTTTTAAAGATTTATTTATTTACTAGAGAGAGAGAGCATGAACACATGCACCGAGGAAAGGGGAGAAGCAGAATCCCTGCTGAGCAGGGAGCCCTGATGCAAGGCTCCATCCCAGGACTCAGGATCAAGACCAGAGCCAAAGGCAGGCGCTTAACCAACTGAGTCACGCAGGCAACCCATGACTGCTTATTAACTCTTAACACAATAATACTTCCCTTTATCTGGGTCTTATTCCTCCCTAGAATATAAACTTTTTTAAGATAAAGACTCTGACTCTCTTGCATACCATCGTGTCCCCAAGAACCAGTACGGAGCAAAAAACGTATAATATATTGTGTTGATTAGCAAATACAATAAATAATTAAAAACGAATAAACTCAATGGGCCTGAGTTGAGCATCCACTCTCTGCACAGAGGTATATCCATGCATTCATAACCGCTGATATTCACAACAGCTCTGTAAGGCACAAGGTCTCATTCCTATTTAGCAAAGAAAGTAAGTTTCTCAACATGTTGGTATCATTTTCAGATATTAACCTAAGTTCCTGACTCTAATTCCAGTGCTTTGCTTTGTTTATACTGTATATTATCAAAACCATTATTTAATTTAAAAAAAGTTTTAATTTTAAAAATGTTTCTACCTCTTGCTGATATTTCATCATAAAATTTTGCTGTATCAGGTGAATATATTTTAATCAGGGAAACAAACCAACATGACAACACACATTGTCATTTTCTCTTTGTAAACAACAACAACAAAATAAATAAAACCAAACAAAAACCTCATCAATAATAATCTTGTATATAAACCTGCCACAGTAAATTAAAGATATGTTAAAGAGAGAATAGATCCTTCCAGTGACAAGGCGGGTGGCTTGTCACCAAAAGGCAAAGGCAATCACCTGCTTAATTTTTAATAATTCAGTCCAAAAACCTTGGAGCTTTTTAAGCTACTACTTTATTATATTGCTTTAGAAAAAAAGCTGCAGGAAGTAATAAAGGCATTATATTCCTAAATGTACTAAAACTGTGACAGAAAGAGTTGGTAATACAACTGCCCTCTGTTTGGTGCAAAGCCAGTAAGGGAGGGCAGCCACATGCACTCATCTTTCTTTCATCCAACCAACAGTCACAGATCAGCTGGTAGGCAAGGAGAGCCTGAGTTCTGGAAATCAAGAGTTCGAGTCTACTCAGCTTTGTACAAGCTGTGTGACATTGACAAATGGCTCTGTTGCCTCATGATTAAAACTGGGTTGACATAATGGTTATCATATAAGGTTCTGATGACGAATAAAAGGCAAAATGGGTAAAATGTGTAGAAAGATCTCAAAAAATGTTAGTTTTTTGTCACAGAATTGTGTGCCCTGCAGGGCAAAAGTTTAAAATACCCTGCATCTTGGGAATATAAGTTTTAGGGGAAGGGAAAAGGGTAGCTAGTGGAGTGAATGAAACTAAGGAAACTTTGGTCTTTTAGGGATGAACTGTGTCCCTCCCACATATTTGAAAACAGTTTTACTGAGGTATAATTTGCATAATATATGTGTACCTTGAATGACTTTTAGCAAATTTACAGAATTGCACAAGCATTGCCAAAACCCAATATTAGAACATTTTCATCACCGCCAAAACATGTTTCATGCCCATTTGTAGTCATTACCCTTCACACCCTCAGCCCCAGGCAACCACTACTCTATTTTGTCTCTCTGTAGATTTGACTGTTCTGGACATTTCATATAAATTGATGCTTACAATATGTAGCCTTTTGTGTCTGGCTTTTTCATGTCACATGTGAAGTTTCAACCCTGTGGTAGCACATATTAGTACATGGTTCCTTTTAAAGGTTAAATAGTATTCAATGTTACCAATATACAACATTTTTCTGTTTTATTCCCCAGCTGACTGACATTTGAGTTATTTCCATTTTTTGACTTACACATAATGCTACTGAAAACAATTGCATACAAGTCTTTTTCTAGACCCATGGTTTCATTTCTTTTGGGTAGACTCCTAAGACTCCCCATTCTCCATCTGCCCCTCACAGACTCCAGTGCAACTTGTTGGGGAGAGGACAACATTTCTGATTCCATCACTAATTACGACTGAGTGGTCAGCTCATACAATGACATGGGAAAAAAACACATCAATTTTGGTCTCTGCCCTTTCTTCCCCTAAGTGTCTCTCTCTCTCTCTCTCTCTCTCTCTCTCTCTCTCTCTCTCTCTCTCTCTCTCTTTTAAGATTTTATTTATTTGACAGAGAGAAACACAGCAAGAGAGGGAACATAAGCAGGGGGAGTGAGAAAGGGAGAAGCCAGCTTTCCACCGAGCAGGGAGCCCAATGTGGGACTCGATCCCGGGTCTCTGGGATCATGACCTGAGCTGAAGGCAGTCGCTTAACCAACTGAGCCACCCAGGCAGCCCTTCCCCTAAGTCTCTTAGTGACCTTGGGAGAGAACTTTAACTTTCAATACTGAGGTATCTCCATTTATGAACCAACAGAGAAACTAGATGTTCCTTGAACTGTTCTTTACCCTAAAAAGCATATGATACTTTTAATTACTAGAGAATTTAAAAGCAATGCAAAAAATACAAACAATGAATCATCTCCCTTGCCGCTGGCATTTTCTGGGGCTGGTACTTTATAGGAGGCCAGCAATGGTTACAAAAGAATGATACAGAAAATAAATGATAAAGTATTCGTATTCTCTTATTGCACATAGAATCCATGATTCACAAGTTGATACTCTAAATAAAAGTCTCGTTTGTTTTTGAGGTTATTCCTGCATATCACTCTATTTCTCTGACCATATTTTGCTAAAGCACTCATTTCATTCAAAGTTAACTGGCCATAAAACAAACATCACCATAACAGAATAGGGTAGATTATTTTATCAAACATTTAAAAATATATAAATCCAAGTAATTAGCATTGCCTTCAAAACTGTCATCTCAGTGACTATACACTTTTTCTTTCATTCTGGCATTGCTCAGAGAAAAGATATGGGATATTCCACTTTGGAATTATCCTTTAAGCTAGTGGCATGATTTTTTTGTTTAAGTTCACTTTAAGTCTCATTATTAAATGCTTAACACATACCAAAAATATGAAGAATGATAGAATTAACACGTATGTGCCAATTACAAAGCTTTAAAATAAACAATTGAGTACCAATATTCTAGAGCATACTTATCTTCATGCATTTATTTATGCTTTTCTACATATATATGTTGTCCTAAGTAATCTATGGTATTGACCTTTTTCAGGTATAAATACATACATAGATGATACCATATGATATTTATTCTTCATCAACTTGGTATTTTCACTCAATATTAGGTTACTATATCCACAGTGATATGTGAATTCTACTTCACCAATATTCACACTGCAGAACATTACATTAAAAAAAGTTCAATGATTTATCCCATTTCCTACTGAAGCATATTTAGGTGATATCCAATATTTTACTACCACAAATATTTTACCTATAAATATGCTTATGTCGATTGGCTTTGTATATATATGGAGGGTTTTTTCCAGGCTATTTCTTAGAAATAGATTTTCTAGGGGCGCCTGGGTGGCTCAGTTGGTTGGGCAACTGCCTTCGGCTCAGGTCATGATCCCGGAGACCCAGGATCAAGTCCCACATTGGCTCTCTGCTCGGCGGGAAGCCTGCTTCTCCCTCTCTCACTCCCCCTGCTTGTGTTCCCTCTCTTGCTGTGTTTCTCTCTGTCAAATAAATAAATAAAATCTTAAAAAAAAAGAAATATATTTTCTATATAATGGCAAAGTGACATCTTCACCTTCGCTATTTATATTAACTTTTCTCTAAAGCATTACCTGTGAAGGTATAAAATTTTCATCTTGCCACAGTCCTCCAAAACTTAGTGTTGTTAAACATTTTAATTTTTGCCAGTCTAACTTGATTTTTAAAATTCAAATTTAACAATCATTGACTGTCTACTCTGGATACATCACAGTGCTTGATTCTCGATGGAATGTAAAGAGAGATGTAGTGAAAGTATGCTGAAATTGGGGGAGCCTAATATTGTGCCCTCGCTTCTGCCACCTGTGAAAACCTAGACAGATGACTTATCTTCTCCAGCCTCAGTGTCTTCTTCTGTAATATTAAGGGCTGGACGAGAACATTTCTCAGGCCTCTTTTACCTCTGATCTTGACTCTGTGATGTTCAGTGGGAACTTGCAAGCAAGTAGGAGAAACAGCACACACACAAGACACTTTAACACCAGCAAAATACACAAATAAGGTATTTGGAAAGTCTAGATGATGGAGCCCAAATAGGAAAGATGGAGGAACTGGAAATATTTTTTCCAGGGTGTTCAGATGACATGAGTGAAACTCTGAGAAAGGGATGGTGGTAAAGAAATTCAAAAGATAAAAGAGACCCTGTGGAGTTCTAAAAGCCAGAGAGTGAGGGGAACAAAGGTAGAGAGTAGTGGGGTGTGGCTAGACATCAAGGTGTTAAGGTTAAGTGCAGAGAGTGGGGGCTGGAAGGAGGTGAGACCAGATCCATTGTATCTCTTAAATCAAAGTTCAATGAATCTTCATCCTTTTGTTGATGGTTTGATTTTTTATAAAACCTCCCAAAGCAATTTGGAATCAAGTCTGTATCTAGGGCAGATAATCATTTTATTTTCACTTTAAAAATGAAGCCACAAAACTAATTTCTGTGAGGCTCACAGATTGACTGGATTGTCACTTCTCAAACAGGATTGTCCAGGAATTTTGAGAAATAGGAGGAGGAGGGACGCCTGAGTGGCTCAGTTGGTTAAGCACTGCCTTCGGCTCAGGTCATGATCCCAGAGACCCGGGATTGAGCCCCACATCGGGCTCCCTGCTCGTTGGGAGGCCTGCTTCTCCCTCTCTCACTCCCCCTGCTTGTGTTCCCTCTCTCGCTGTGTTTCTCGCTGTCAAATAAATAAAATCTTAAAAAAAAAAAAAAAGAAATAGGAGGAGGAATTGCACAAATCAGAGTTCAGCTTCCAAAGGTGACTATTTTGAGAAAGTATGCTCCTTTGATTTTTTTAAATTCTGGTAAGTTGCTTTAAAAGTTTGTTATCTTACAGTTAAACCTGGTGTAGAAAACTCAGAACCCAAGAGATTTTAGTATTCCCAAAAAAAAAAATTTTTTTAAATAAACATTATTTCTGGGAGGAAAAAAATGCATCCTAAGAAGCTCCAACTTTTTTTTTTTTAGAATGGCTAGAATGGTTGAAATCAGAGGTGGGGAGTTCAAAATTGATACAGTGGTTCCATGTTATCACCAATATTTATTCATTCAGCTTCTGGGAGACATCTCATTTTCTCCCAAGTTTCGGCAATCGTAAGTAAAGCTGGTAAAAACATTTGTGTGAAGGTTTTTGTGTGGACATAAGTTTTCAGTTCCTTTGGGTGAGTAGCGCAATTGCTGGGCTGTATGGTAAGAGTATGTTTAGTTTTGTAAGAAATTGCCAAACTGTCTTCCAAGGTGCCTGCGCCATTTTGTGTTCCCTTCAGCAATGAACAAGGGTCCGTGTGGTTGCCCCCACAGCGTTTCATATTGTCTGTGGTCTAGATTTTGGCTGTTCTAATAGGTGTGCAGTGATATCTCATCCTTGCTTTAATTTCCATTTCTCCCATAATGTATAATGTGGATTCTTTTCGCATGCTGTGTGACATCTGTATATTTCTTTTTTGTATGTGAGAACAATAGTTATACTTTCTCAGCAAATTTAAATATACCATGCAATGTTATCAACTATAGTCACTATGTTACACATTAGATCCTCAGACCTTATTCATCTCACATTTGAAAGTGTGTATGTAACCTTTTACCAGTCTCTCTGGGTTTCCTTCACCCTCTTAACCCCTGGCAACCACCATCTTACTTTCTGTTCCTATGAATTCAACACTTTTTTTTTTTTTTTTATTAAAGATTCCACTTATAAGTGATATCATGCAATATCATTTTCGCTTTTCTCTGTTTGGCGTCTTTCACTTAGCATGATGCTCTGTGGTTTCATTAGGCTTTCCTTTAAGGCTGAATACTGTTCCATTATATCCCACAGCTTCTTTATCTATTCCTCCACTGACGGATCCCTGGGCCATTTCTATGCCTTAGCTATTGTGAATAATGCATCAGTGAACTTAAGACTGCTCATATCTCTTGAAAATAATGTCTTCATTTTCTCTGGGTTATACACTGAGAAGTGGGATTGCCAGATCAAATAGCAGGTTTGCTTTGGATTTCTTGAAGATCTTCCATACTCTTTTCCATAGTGACTGGATCAGTTTGTATCTCCATCTACAGTGATTAAGGATACCCTTTTCTCCACACCCTCACCAGCATTTGTTACCTGGTAACTTTTTTTATAGAAGATATCCTACTAGCAAGTGTGAAAGGATATCTCATTGTGGTTTTGATTCGCATTTCCCTCATGATACCTGATATTAAAAACCTTTTCATGTACCTTTTGACCACTTGTATGTTTTCCCTGAAAAAATGTCTACAGCAAAAATAAATAAGTTTGACTATATCAAGCTCAAATCCTCCTTCACAGCAAAGAAAACCATTGACAGAATGGAAAGGATGACCTATGGAATGGGAGAAATTATTTGCAAAGTGTACATCTAATCGGGGGTTTATATCCAAAATATACCAAAAAACCTCATGTAATTAAATAGCTAAAAATCCAAATAACCTAATTTAAAAAAAAAATGGGCAAGAGACCTGAAGGGATATTTTTCACTATTCTCAATATGTAACTTTTATTCTTGATTTTAAGATAGCTCCCTTGCTGCTAGGCATTGCTTCAAAGTTTGAGGCAGAAACAAGAGGGCAAGGGTCCAAAATCTTTCCCTTCATAATACTTTACCCTGTTATGCAGAAGGACATTGTACTCAAGGGACAATCACTTAAGCCCTATTGGTCAAAGCTGAGAAAGATGGCTATTCCTTGTTCCATGGGAAACTGAAAGACCAAATATTTTTGCTAAGTACCTTGCTTCCCCAAACAAAATTAGGGTTCTTTTAGCAAAGAAGGTGTCAAAATGAAAACTTGACAGACAACTAACAGTGCCTGCTATCTATTATTATTAAAGAGTTACTCTGAAAGTTAAAAAGAAAATCAACAAAAGTCTTAGCATACAATAACCATTTGATAGCGCTTACCCCCAAATAATTATATTAATGTATGATTAATAATGTTATGTCTATTCCTTCAAGGGCATGTTAATCCTATACGGTCCAGATCAGATGCCACACCCACCAAGATCCTTCTCTGACTCTGCTATTCGGATCTCATTTATTTTATTTCATAAAACACAAGCTAGGGGCACCTGGGTGGCTCAGTTGGTTAAGCGACTGCCTTTGGCTCAGGTCATAATCCTGGAGACCCAGGATTGAGCCCCGTATCAGGCTCCCTGCTCGGCGGGAAGCCTGCTTCTCCCTCTCTCACTCCTCCTGCTTGTGTTCCCTCTCTGGCTGTGTTTCTCTCTGTCAAATAAATAAATAAATAAATAATCTTAAAACAAAACAAAACAAAACACAAGCTGACAAGCAGAAAAGGATACACAAGTGTAGAACTGAGCAGAGAACCAGACAGCTAGGCTTAGCAAAACACAGAAACATACGGAAGATTTATGGGAATTAATACCAAGGGTGTGTTTTGTGTTCCAGAAGCTACTATCACAGAGAGAAGTTTCCCACCCTGCTTCCCACCACGATCCACAACAGAATTGCCCCTCTGTAGGTGAAATGTGGATGGATAAAGCTTAATTGCCGTCTACTATAGGTCGCAATCACCTAAGTAGTTGACTTTGGCCAAATGACAATATGATAGCTCAGTCCTACCTGAGGACATTTGTTCACTCTAACATCGCTGGGTATCTACAGTATAAGAGTGAGAAGGAAAGTACTTCAGAGGAAATGGTGTGAATCAATGTGGAAGCAATAATGCATAGTTTTCATTCATAGATTGATAGGAAGTATGCTTTAGTTTGAAAACAGTGTACGGAAGAGCAATTACTAGCAGCTTAAAAAGCAAAAAACTAAGCAACTTCCTTAAGAAATTGAATACATTTAAGTAATAACATGATAAAGTCAGAACTAGGCTTGAGAGGCGTCGTCTGGTATGTGGAGTGAAAAGGAAAGCAGACGCAGCGATTTCCCGTATATAGGCAATCAGTCTAAATACGGGATCTCAAGTGGGATGGAAAGAAAGGGAATAGGTGAGAGAATGAGAGAGGAATGATACAAAGGAAATGTCAATTAAAGATTATTTTTAATAAGCAGAGATGGAAGCTTTCAAGATCGCCTGTGATTTTAAATTTGGCTAAACCGTTGCCATGAAAAGAAGCAAAGCAGCCATAGGGAGGGAGATAAGAAGTTGCATTTTATATATGTTGAGTCTGATATGCCAATAGAATATCTCTCAGGATACCTACAGAATTTGGAGTTGAATAACTGGTGCCAGTGTGAGAGGGCATGTGGGTGACTGTCGGATAAGCGTTTGCCATCAGCTCAGGTTATGATCCCAGGGTCCCAGGGTGGAGTCCCACATGGGTCTCCTTGCTCACCAGGGAGCTTGCTTCTCCCTCGGCCTGCCACTCCCCCTGCTTGTGCTCTCTCTCCTTTCTTTCTATTTCTGACAAATAAATAAATAAATCTTTAAAAAAAAACACAAACAACAAAAACAAAGCAGAACAAAAACTGGTGCCAGTGTGAGAAAAATGTAATGGAAAGTCTTTTGCCACTTTTCATAATGTTCTATAGTTTTCTCTAGTCTTGCTATATCCTCATGTTCATCAATTACTCACTTTCTTCATATATGTCTAATTCTGCAAAGTTTCAATTTCTTTCTATATAATGCTGTTTCATGTGACCCATCCAACCAGTAATCCCTGCATACTGAAGGCAGTAGTTTTTCCCATTTAAAAAAAAAAAAAAAAAGAAGAAGGAAACAGTTTCAGTGAGAGTCTACATTCTTTCCTATTGTTTTTCTCTTTCATGATGAATCAAAAGGAAATGCTGATCAACTTTTTTCCAACTTCCTATTCAGGGAACTATGGATATCATTTTGGGCCCATGTAAAATCATTTAAGAAAAAAAGTAACTGTAATTCTTCTTTACAGTTTTATGACTTGTGAACATTTTCTAAGATCTATTATCTCACCTGTTGGCATTTTTTTTTAAATGAATTCCTTCTCATTTAAAAACAGTCCATTTACATTTCAAAAATCTTATCAGTATTAGCCAAGTTATTCCTTCTAATTATTCTTGTAGGTCTGATCTCAGAAAACTATTTGAAGCCATCTGTTATTTAAATTCAAATTTGATGCACATGAAAAAGCAGAACTTGATTTATATCATCTTTCTTTGGTTCTAGTATGTATAGAATAATAACTTGGCAAGCTCTCACAGCAGCTACAGTATGGTGCAAGTGTATGAAATAACTACCACTGAGATTTATGATCTTCTTCACACATCTACTAAGGACATCTAAAGGGCATAAACCTTTCAGAATTCTGTCTTTAATCAGTACTTAAACTGCTGATACACAACCAGAAAAACATTCTACTGTTAGAAGAAAAATATGTATCTCTGTTAGTCACGCAATGTCTCAAACACACAGAATCCCAGTCCAGCATGCGAGTCAAATAGCCAAATTCGTGGGAACTAAAGCTTCTGTAGAAAGAAGCATTAAATGGACTCATAAGGTTTGATTCAATATGGCCATGTCTGTACATTCCATTGTGTATATTAATTTCACATAAGGCAGATACAAGGTATGTATGAGGTTGAACAGTAGCCTTCAAAATTTAAGTCTACCTAGAACCTAAGAATGTGACCTTTTTTGGAAATAGGGTATTAGCAGATGAAGTGCGACTGGATTAGAGTGAGCCCCAACTGGCTGGCATCTAATAACCGGAATCTTTATATGGAGATCTTGTGGGAAGACACACAGGGGAAGAGGGCCATAGGCAGTTTGGAGCAATGTAGCGCTTCAGGTCAAGGAACACCAAGGATTGTTCCCTAGAGTATTCAGAAGAAACATGACCCTCCAAGTCACCTTGATTTCAGACTTCCAGCATCCACCACCATAGAGAATAAACATGTGTTGTTTGAGGTTGTCCAGTTTGTTAAAGAGTCTGGGAAACTCATGCAGGATCTCCATGGCAAATGGACAACTATGACTTTATATGCTTCTCTTACAAAAGCAGAGACACATTTAGAGTGATATCACCTCCATCCTGACCTCCCTCCTATTTATTTGATAAGTAATTGTGAGAACGCATAGATAAAGCTCATGCATTTTGATGTCTTTAGTCAAAGGTGCTTTCAAATCAAAAATAGTTTAGGGGGAATGCTAATCAACTTTCAAATGCCATTATTAATAATTTAGTGTAATCCAGTTCATATTGCATCCCTGAATGTACAAATAATGACTGGTGCCCAACAGACCAGTAAGAAGAGGAAGACAGAGTAACAAGATTTCCTTCTTGAAACACTTAATTTAGTTATAACAACCAGTATCATCTCCTTCTTCCTGACCACTCCTATCCCTCTGTGCTTCTGGTTCTTGCAATCTCTCTTTGATTGAGTTCTTGGCCCTCAGCTTTGTGGGCTTTGCATGGTGGGCTTGTCCTCCCTCTGGGTTTCTGTTATCACCACAATTTTGATGACTGCACATCCACAGTTCTTCTTTGATCACTGATCGAATCTGCAGTCTGATGTCTTCACCTGCTTTCAGTAGGTGACTTCAAATTTGATATTGTGAAGAATGCAAGATCTGTACTCAAACAGATGATATTGATAGTAACGATCAGATCCTTCCTTTTTTTTTGGTCCCTGACACAATATTCAAGGGCTGCCCCATGCCAATCAGAACCAAGAATTTAGAGAAGCTACCTATATGGAGTCTTAGAGGCTTGCTTATAGAGATTATTTTTTCTCCTACAAAATTTAGCTAAGACTTCATAGGCAGTTTCGAGGAAATGAAGTAAAAACGATGACTTCAAAGTGTAGAAGAAGGACCAAGCAAAAGGATGGATCTAAGAAGGTGACATAGCCAGCAAATTAGGAGAAGACGTTCTCTCCGAAGGGCAAGGAAATAGGATGGAAGGGAGGCAGAGACTGACTCATCACTTAGGGATAAAGGAATTGAATGTTTTGCCTTTTTTCCCAGGCATTGGGGAAAAAGTATTATTTTAGAGTATACAAGGTGACCTTCACATCATTTCATTTAATGCTCAAAATAGCCCATGAATAAAGAACTGCCACTATTCCTCATTTGAGGAAATTAAAAGCTGAAAAAACAAGCCCAAGGACACATAACTGCTAACTGCTAATGTTAGAATTAAAACATACTTCCTTTGATTATAAATCCACTGTCCTCTTTCTAATTTATTTTTGTATATGACCCTTCATTTATCTTTCTATTCCCCTGTGAGTAGTTGAGGAGTAAAATTACATATGCTTTACCCAACCATTCAAGGATTTTAATAATATAATGAAAACTTCTCTTCTCTCCTTATTCTTTACTCATTTCATATATGAAATGTTTAATGATGTTGCTAGGCTCAGAGGTTGCTACATCCCCCGTAAGGAAAAAAAAATCCTGGGATGCCTGGGGGCTCACTTGATTGGGTGACTGTCTTTGGCTCCAGTCATGATCCTGGGCTCTGGGGATCAATCCTTGTTTTGAGATTCTTGCTCAGCAGGGAGTCTGCTTCTCCCTCTCCCTCAGCCCCTCCCCCCTCCACTTGTGCTGTCTGTCTCACTTTCTCTCTCTTTCTCTCTCTCAAATAAATTCTTAAAAAAAAAGAAAGAAAAAGAAAGGAAAGAAAGAAAGAAATCCTGCCACAGATGCATGTATACTTTGTTCCTTATTCTGGAATGTCCCTTTTCTGATCTAAGTCCTCCCTAAATGTCAAGGTTCAAACACACCATCCTCTCTGTTCATCTTCTCAGCAGAGAGGAAATAGACAATAGTGCTTTAAACTTAGAGCCAAGAAGTGGTGGATAGCATTACAGGTTGTGAGTAGAAAAAAATTCATTTTTTCCGTGCCTTGAATTTTCCTCATAAAGTCTACTTCTTGCCATCTACTTCCATAAGGCAGTGCTTCAGCCCACATAGAATGAGCAATATGTGCGTAGAGAAAGAATAGGTCTGTGAGAGATGGACTCAATTATAGCAGTCTGCATTTTCCTGTAATACCAGTGACAGCAGGGAAGTTGAGAAGCAGCTTTTAAGGCTATGATAAATAGAAAGTTCTGCAAGTCCAAAGTCAATACAAATGTATATAATGCACTTAGAGCTAAGGTGGTAATCGAGATCACAAATGCCCTGAAAGCAGAAACAGAGAAAAGTAAAGGATATATTTAGGTATTTACTCCTAAAAAAAAAAAAAAAAAAAATGGAAAGAGAAGACAGAGTATAATCAGAAAGAAAAAAAAAATCTCTCTTCAGTCAGTAAAATGGCTTAGATCATGATGAACTTGTTCTTTATCGACTGGAACCATTCAACCCATAAAGTAAAAAGGCAACCTGTCAGTGAATCTGTTTATGAGCACCGATGAGCCCAGGTCATTTCCCAAGGAGCAATAATTTTCAAACTTTACTGTCCATGAGAATCACCTGCAGAGCACAAAATGCACATTCTCTAACCCCTCCCCCCCACAAACAAGGTTTTCCTAGGAGAACTTTTAGACATGACCATTTTAAAAGCCCTCCCCTCCTACTAATTCTGATTCAGGTTAGTCTTCCTTGCCATACCTGAAACTTACAAAGAGGAGGTAATAACTCATGAAATTTTCACAAAGATACTCGGAAGAAGAAACTCTGAGCTCCCTTTACCAATGGGAATACTAGTAAAAGTCACAGTTAATAAATGACCAGGATTTAAGTATCTGGTCTATCTATCCATTGTCATGCCCTTTCCACTTCATCACAGAGGTATATTGATGCCTAGAAAGATAAGTGAGCAGAAAAGGCAAAGAACAGAGCCTGGGTCCTGGGATGGAGCCCCACATCAAGTTCCCTGTTCAGTGGGTAATCTGCTTCTCTTTCTCCCTTTGCCCCTCCCCGCAGCTCCTGCTCTCCCTCTCTCTGTCTCTGTCTTAAATAAATATATAAAATCTTTGGTGGGGGAATGAAGAGGAAAAGGCAAAGAACTTAAGAAGCATTCAACTATTTGATAAGAGATGTACTGACAAAAGAGCAAATGTTCAGTCAAGAAGGATAAGGAAAAACTTTTCCTATAACCACAGAACCTGTTAAGTCTAGAGGACCAATCTTCAAAGGGAAGTTTGGTGTTAGGTGAAGGGCCTAATTATTAGACTCCATCTAATATGAACTATGAGAGAAATATTAAGTTACCAAAGAGAATAAGGGCTTGATGAATAAGGGCTTGATGTGGCTTTTTCAGTCTGGAAAATAAAAGGTCAAGAGAACTACGTCAGAGGCTGAGGAGTGAATGAGCCCTGAGGCTATCTGTGAAAGGGCATTAGATCCAGAAACACATTCCAGCATAGGATTTTCAATAGCTAGAGCTCTTAGAGACCAAATTGTGGAGATGAAGAGAGAATTTTTGAAAATAGTGGGACAAAACTATGGAAACAGTGAAACATCAATGGTTGGGAAGGTGGGAAAGAATAGGCAGAGCACAGAGAACTTTTCAGGCAGTGAAATACTCTGTGTGGTATTATAATGGTGGATATATGCTATCATACATTTGTCCAATACCATATAATGTACAGACCAAGGATGAATCCTAACATAAACTATGAATTTGGGGTGATGATGATTAGTCAGTATAGGCTTGTTCTTGTTAAAAAAGGCACCATCCTGATATGCATGTATGGAGGAAGGTTATCTATATAGGACATCTCTGCTCCTTCCTCTCAGTTTTTCTGTGAACCTTAAAGTACTCTTAAAAAATAGTCTTTGAAAACAAGAAACAAAAAAAATGAGCTGGAGAAGATTGATTTGTTGAATCTGAAAGAAGCAACCACAAATCCATAGGGGAAAATAGTATTTTCTGGGAGAAGACAGAACAAACCAAGCCCAGCAGTGATGCTAGCCTGGCATATTCTAAAGCATTTTTAAAATCCATTGCATCATTACTCAATTCTTGATATTTAGGTAGAATAAGCATCAATATTCCCAATTTCCATTAAAAAAATAAAAGCAACATCTCCTCCCAACTTCAAAAAACATTTAGGTAATTCTTGATGTCACATTGCTAGTAACTGTAGGATCTGGGACTAACAATAGGTCTCAGAGCCCTATGTCAATGCCCTATTCAAAATGGTGACCAACACAGAAACCGAAACACCACAGAATTTGAGTCTGACAGAAAGTTCTAGTGTCACCACACCCAATGACTATGTAAGTGTGTTGGTTTTAAAAATATGTCCACACATTTTTTGATGCTCCTCTCCTTAGAAGGTAGAGCTGAATACTCTTCTCCTTGAGTATGGGCTGGACTTAGTGACCTGCTTCTAGAAAGAGCACTGCAGACGGGATGAGATGTCACTTCTGAAATTAGGTTATGTAAGACCTGGGCTTCCTTCTTGGGTTGTACTCTCTCACATATTCTCCTTCTTGAATCTGTGCTTTGAAGAACGCTGCCTACTGGGTCATGCAGCAGCCCCTGGGGAATGGCCTCTAGGCAGCCTCTGGAGAGGCCCATGGGGTGGGGAATTGAGGCCTGCCATCAGCATGATTGCAGCTCCATGAAAGACCCTGAGTCTGAATCACCCAGATAATTCACAAAATCTGTGAGATAATAAATGTTCTTTACTTAACCACTAGATTTGAAGTAACGAGTCATGTAGTAATGGATAACTAATATAATATAGAACCAATCAATTTTTATATTACAGGTAATTCTGATTATAAGCAAATCACTTATTTAAACAGGAATCTTTGCTCTATTCCAATGGAATCCCTGTAAAAAGACAAAAGAATGACAACACAGTAAGAGCTATTTAAGGAAAGAAGTGGTGACCATCAAGAGGAATGAATGGGGGTGGGATCCAGGGATCCCCACTGTTGAACTTGTACCTCATTTCTTTCATTATACTAGGTGAAGTTCCACAAATTAAAGATTTAATTGAGCCAACAACTCTCTTGTTAAAACTATGAAAATTCTTCTGAGTATTTAAATGGCTAGTTTTCCACTCACTAGTTTGAATTAAAATTCACTAATAAGGCCTTGCTGAAAGGATCATTGCTGAGAAATGCAAGATTTGATGAAAGTGGCATGGTGTTAGCTCACTTGGGAGCCCTTGAGGGACACAGCGGGCCTTGGTAAGGGTCCACATGGGCTGATCCTCAGGAAAGGGCTGAGGAAGTGGGAGAGAGGAACCCTGGGTGGAACAGCATGAAGCCAACCTAACTCTGAGGGTGTAAAACAGGAACAAATTACCTCAAACAGTCTTCGTATCTAAGAAAAAGACATTTTCTTCTACTTTCAAATTAATCTGGGACTTATCACATCATCATTTAGCTTAAGTTCTAATGGACTAGCCTGTAAACACACCTAATCAAGATCCATAACATGATCTTTATGAAGAAAGAAATCTTAAAACTATACCAACAAACAGAATTTCAAACATCGCCCATTTAGGAGCTGAGGTAAAGGACAAAACACACTGGCTGTTAAATCTGAGAAAACAAGGACTCACAAACAACTTTTTTTATGGTGTTATCCTTTAAATCATAAGGATACTTTTGCTTTATTCTTTTACTCAAATTATTTTCTTTTAACACAGTGTTCCTCAAACTTTACTGTGTATACAAATCACATAGAAATCTTGTTAAAAGATTGTGTTGTACCTCAGGGTTCAGCAGTTCTAAAAAGTTTCCAGGTGATAATAATCCTGCTGGAAGTCCAGGCCACACATAAAATGGCAAAACTTTAATGTACACAACTTAAGGAAGCAACTATGCATTTTCTGTGATGCAGAAGATGACAAAACACAGCACCTCATGGGTCTAAGTTTTTAGCAACAATCTTCACCAAATCAGGATAGTACTTTTTTAATTTTTAATTTTTTTATTAAGTTCAATTAGCCAACATATAGTACATCACTGTTTTGTTTTTTTTTTTTAAGACTTTATTTATTTATTTGACAGAGAGACACACAGCCAGAGAGGGAACACAAGCAGGGGGAGTGAGGGAGGGAGAAGCAGGCTTCCCGACAAGCAGGAAGCCCAATGCGGGGCTCAATCCCAGGACTTCAGGATCATGACCTGAGCCAAAGGCTGATGCCCAACCAACTGAGCCATCCACGCGCCCCCATCATTAGTTTCTGATGTAGTGTGCAATGATTCAGTAGACTATAGATGATATTTAATAGTAAAATCCACTTATCTAGGCATACAATTAAATATTATTTTGTTTATTTCTAAATTTAAGTTCCAGAAGATAAGTATAGTGGCTGAGAACCTAGGCCTGAAATTAAATACACAGGGAATAGAATACTGGTTTTGGAATCTTCTACCTATGAGACCTGGTGCAAGTGATTCAGAGATAGCCCAATGAAGAACATAATCTATTTTAGGTATCTTAATCCAAAGAGATTCAATATAGAGAATTTATCACTCAGGTAATGGTAAAGCTTAGAAGTCAGTGAACTGTTGAGGGGGTAACAGCAGCTAGATAGAAGAAACCATGATATCCCCTATGGCTGGAGAGACAAAAGGAGGATGGGGTGTTACAGGAGCCTGGGGGAGGAGGGGCTGGCACACCAAGGACTGCCCAGGGGAGCTGGAGCCACAGAGATATGCCAGAGATACTACTCAGGTGAGAGTGGGGAGGAAGCCTGGCTACTCCCTCCCACCTCTCAGTTACGTCTGGAAAATTCCATGGGTGGAACTTAGCACTGAAGCTATCAGCCAGAGAGCATGGAATGCAGTTCCTTAGGATACAGCTTACAGCAAGGGAATAACATGAAGGGGATCTGAGAGCAAAGTGGAAAGGACCAGCACAGCAAGTTACTGACACTAACATTCCAACAAATGCTTGAACACACGTCTGTAAAATATGGGGATTGTGTTATGTAAGGGAGATGTTTTACATAAAAAGTCCTTAATATGGGGCTTTGCATATTATTTTTGTCAGCATCATCTTCATCATTTGTGGTATGACAACATTGTCTCCCCATCCCATTCTCTCCCCTCAAGCATTTCCCCCTTGGTATGTGGAGTCTTAGGGCAATAGACACAGATTATCATTAATATAATAATACCTCCAAATTATGATGTGAGAAATTGTATGAAGAGGGAAAACATCTGTTTGTTTCACCTATCACACAATTAAATCTGAAAGGCTTAAGTAAAGTCCTCTTGCAGGTAGACTGTAAGAACCCACAGCTTCTCAATAAGGTGGGCTCAGGAGCAACCCTCAAACCTAGAGGTGTTTGAGGACTATGTTTCATATTGTGCTCAAGAGATGGGGTTTGAGGTTAAAAAAAATAAAGGGTTTAGTGGAGAAGGAAGAAGAAGGAGGGAGACAAACGAGGAAAAGTGATCTCATTCACCCAAAATCAACTGTATGGACTGACCCAGTGCAATGTGCCAGTATCCATGCTATCTTTATCTGAAATTCAGGAGTGTTTGGGACAGATGTTGTGCCCATAAGGGAGAAGCTACATTATTATCAAGGCACTAACAATCCTCATTGATGAAAAGAACAGTTTTCCTCAGTAGACTTGTTCCCCAAGTTAAGTTATCAGAAGCTTACAAAATAGACACAGATGTCTCTGCTAGGTTATATTGCAAAAAAATCAGAGTGCTAGTATACAGCTCCTCTGTGGAAACAAACATAACCAAGTCCATTTATATTCTGGCCTGTGTTCATACAGCGGAGAAAAATGCAGCCTTCTGTTTAATGTTTTCTTCCTGGTTTATCTTGTTTGGGAGTCAGCAAGCAAAACCCATACTGTATATACGAGTCTCTTCCTGACAATGACCATCACTGCCCTTGCTAACTCATTCCAATCTTAAACCAACTCATCAGAATATAGATCTTTTTGAACAGCAAAGAGTATGGGAGAAAGAGCACTAAGGCACATGTAAACACGAAACCAAAATGGAGTTCTGGGATACTTCAGAGCTGTATTGGAATAATTTATTTATTCATTACACGTTTATTGAGTTAAAAAATAATGCAAAGCAACAATCCTAGAGACATTACCATCTGGCATATGCTGGGGGCCAAAAGAAGTGGTGCAGAAAATGAGTGCAGTGACTTCTGCAGAAAGAGAGTTCATGGTGGGTTGGAAGACTGATGCATCTCCATGGCAGAGTGGGGACCCAGCTGGGTTTTGATGGGCTGGTTGGAGTAGGCTCAGTGCAAGAGCAGGAAGGGTGCAGCTGGCTGGAGGAATGGCTTTAACCAAAGCTTGGTGTGGGGATACAGGATTGGGCTGATTAGCAGGAGAGCATTATTCAAGAGCCTGAACTCCATAGCTAGTCTGGCCAAATTAGAACCTTGGCTTTGACATAGTAACTCCCTATGTCATGTAGGCCAAGACTCTCAACCAGTGTCTTCAAGTGCAAAACTGGAATAATTCTAGTACTTGACTCATGGGATTACTGCTAAGTATCAAAGAAAGAGAGAAACTAACAGATTATAAACATTAGTCAATATTTAGTTACTATTATCTTATCCCTGCAGGAAAGAGTGCATTTATTCCTCCAATGATATTTGTTGACTATTTACCATATGGAAGGCAGAAGAAGAACTTGAGTCAGAATGTGAAATGCTTTGACCATAGACCAAGTTCCAGATACTCTCTTGCTGAAATAGGTGTTATTGTAGGCACTGAGGCTGAGCAGGTGTTTTTAAGGACTTTTAAGGATTTTTAATTTTAAGAGATATTTTTTAAGGATTTTTAAGGATTAATCTGGAAGTATATATAGATTAAGGATTAATCTATACATCTATGTCATTCAGCAAGTTACTTTATAAACCTTTAATGAAGCAGGAGAGAAAACTGAGATGAGGAATCTCTTGGCACCAGAAAATGTATTTATTACATAACAATAAATCTAGGGGACCTTGAAAATAAGTAATCGAGACTGTCCCTGGTGGCTGACTACACTTTGTAGAACGTATGGTGAGCCATCAGAGCCCTGGGAACTTCTGGGTTTCTAAGGGTGGAGTGTTCAGGGCAAGTTACCCAGTCCTACCCTGACTCAAAGTGAGAGAGGGGCAAAAAGCTGTGATGACAAGGAGCTGACAATATAGGAAATGTTTCTATCAGCCTTGAGGGCAATAAAGTATGAAGGAAAGGAAATACAAGGGATAGCTTTCTCAAGGACACTGACTTTGCACTACAGAGCTAGAGAAGCAGTTCTCAACCTTCTGTTTCTGTGCTGATTTACATAATGAAAGAGTTTCTAGTCTAAGAAACACTCCTGTGGGTACACCAATATTACGTTCGATTCCCAGCCAGCTGCCTGTAACTCCACTTCCTTCTCCCTCTCTCTTTCACTAGCTTTTCTCAAAACGAAAGTGTACTGTAATTAGAGGAATAACTACTTTAAGTTACTTAATATAATAAATTAACAATCAATTTTGATACTTTATCATTAGTAAAAATCATTTGGAAAACCTTGGAAAACTCATATAGAAATACCAGGTTATCACTAATATTTTAATTAAGAATTATTAGTCCAAGGACTCCTTGTGTCCTTCATCATTTCTTCCCACTTATCCATACTCCATTCTTCCCAGATTTCCTTGTCTCATGCTCCTGGTAGTACAAGTAATGAAACAGCCTTTTATAATATGCCCTCCATGAACACTACCAGTATGAATGGTGAAGGAAAATTAATGTGTCAGGGAAATTCAGAATTATAGAACTGGTTATTCTAACCAGCATAGACAAGAGAGCTCCAGCTCACTGGTGGAGACAGGAATCTCACTGCACTGTTGGACAATCTTGGTCAGCTATTTTTTCTGGAGGAAGGGACTGAAGTCCCTTCTGTGAGATGAGGATCTCCAAACGCTCCTGCTTAAGCAATACTACTCATCATCACAATACTCACTCCTAAATGTGTGTAGCCTGGGAGAAGTGAATTTCTTTCTCTGTCAGGCTCAGTTTCCACATACCTTTAAGAATGAGGGTATTTTGTCATATTGTGTATATATGTCTAGTGTTTACTAATACACATTTTCATTCAACATGACTGCAGTGAAGAAACAATATCTTCCAATGGAAGAAAATCTGGTTGGGGAAGAGTTACTGAGAAATAGTACATCTACACTGCTTTTAGTAGAGATTTTAAGGTATCTGCAAAGATTATTTTGACTATAGGTAATATAACCATATAATTTATCATACCAATTGGAAAGCTTTTAAGACAGGAAATTAATGATAATTGTACGGAGACAACAGGTGTAAAAAAAGGTTGTCCTGGCAAATCAAAATATACTGTCATCCTGTTATAAGCTGAGTTTTGTCCACTCTCAAGTTCATGTTGAAGTCCATATCCCCAGTGCCTCAGAATGTGACTATATTTGGATACAGTGCCTTTAAAGAAGTAATTTTTAATTTGTTAAATGAGGTCATATGGGTGGGCCCTAATCCAGTATGACTAACATCCTATGAAGAGGAGACTGAAGACACAGACATGGGTGTGCATGCATAGAGGGAAGATCATGTGAGGACATCATCTGTAAGCCCCCAGGAGAAACCAAACCTGCTCATGCCTTGACATTGCACTTCTAGCCTCCAAAACTATGATAAAATAAAGCATTCAAGCCACTCAGCTAGTGGCATTTGTTATGTCAGTCTTAGCAAACTGATACAACTAATTACAGTGATATTCATTTAAATATTGGCATTGCACCTAATGCCATCATAAAATGTGTACCGGGGGACATAAAAGTGGCCGGCTGTTAGGCTCTTTGGTTAAAGAGAGGATGAATTGCTTGAGGCTGGAACAACCTTGCCCATAATCCACAGGGTTTAGATTTTTTCCCCCTTTGTTCACCTGCCCAACAATAGCTACTAGAATGATCCCTAAACAAAGTAAAGACCAGTTCAGGTCTTTTCTGTGACACTTGTTAGTTAAGATCATGCTTAGTTGTGCTTAATCAAATAAATCCCCTGAGCCTCACCTGATACATGAGTACCACTGAGTAACACGTGAGTAATTCATGAGTAATAGTTGGCCTGCTTCATTGAGTTACTGTGTTCATCAAATAAGGCCACACTGTGATATGAAAACTGCAAAGTGGTCCATGCTGTTTGGTATTATTATTTTCTTTTTTTTTTTTTTTTAAAGATTTTATTTATTTGACAGAGAGAAACACAGCCAGAGGGAACACAAGCAGAGGGAGTGAGAGAGGGAGAAGCAGGCTTCCCGCCGAGCAGGAAGCCTGATGTGGGACTCGATCCCGGGTCTCCGGGATCATGACCTGAGCCGAAGGCAGTCGCTTAACCAACTGAGCCATCCAGGCACCCCACTATTATTATTTTCTTGAAAGAAGGCTTCTTACAGAGAAGTCATTCAAATAACTATATATCTGAACAGAATATAGGAGAAGAACATCAGACATGAAACCCCAGGATGGTCAAGAAAAGTAACTCCTGCCCTCACAAATTCATTCATTCATTCATTCATTTATTTATTCATTCATTCATTCACCCATCCATTCATCCTTGACTTCATTATTACTACCAGGAAGCATTTCTACAGACATATGCATAAGTTTTATATCATCAACAGCTCTTTTATTCCATGATTTCTTTAAAAAATTTCTCTACCATGTATTTCTTGGGCTTTTCCCTATGATTTATATATTTTAATTTTAATATCATTAAAATGGTTCTTAGGAAAATGTTTCATTCTTTTCATATTCACAGCAATTTCTATCATCTTAAAGGTGAGCCTGACCTTGTTTTGCATTTTTTTCTAGTCCACTCATCATTCAAGACAGAAATTATTCCAGCTAAAGTCAAGAGTAAGCAGTTAACATCATTCTCTGCTTCCCGGTAATATTCCTGCATGTGACACACAAGATCTAACCACTGAAGCTGTGTTATTTCTAGCTAGATTTTTGTAGTATGTGGGACCACATACTTGGTGAAAGCTACATTCTAATCATAAAAGTTGTGTGTGTGTGTATTTTAAAATATGGTGTATGGTGTGCACCTTCTTCAACAGGAGCTAGTGATCTATATTCTTGTCATAGATAAAAAAGGCCCTCCAAATCTCAACTGATTGGTGATGATACACAATGACAATTTTCATTTTGTAGGATAATCAAGACTGTCTTTAGTGGCCAAGTATCTGAATACACACTTTTCTTCCATCTTCCAATGAGGAAAACCACTTGTGAATAAATCAGTTAACTTTTCTTATTTGTTTGTTCAACAGTTATTTAAGAGTGTACTCTGTGCCAGGAGTGTTCTAGATATTGGAGATATAATAGTGAATAATTCAATGAAAAGTCCAGCCCATGTGGGTTTTATGTTCTATAAAGACAGAGTAGAATGAAAGCACATAGATTTTTGGTCTCGATTTGAATGTTGGCTCCACTATTTATTGATAAGTGCCTATAGTTCACAGTAGACACTGTTCTTTTTGTGATATCCTAAGATATTTCCCTCTAATGGGTAGAAATGGGTTGAATTCTGTCTTCTCAAAAAAGACATATTTAGAGTCCTAACCTCTAGTATCTCAGGATAAAAGAACCTTAGAGATAGGATCTTTACAGAAGTAACAAGTTAAAATGAGGTCATTAGGATGGGCTCTAGTCCGGTATGACCGCTGTCCTTAGAAAAAGGGGAAGTTCAGACACAGAGACACACACAGGGAAAACACCCCATGAAAGGGAGAGATAGGGCTGATGCTTATATAAACCAAACAATGCCAAAGATTGCCATCAAACCACCGGAAAGGACGCCATTCACTTTCATAGCCTCTCAGAAGGAGCCAATCCTGCCAACATCTTGATCTCAGATTTCCAGGCTCCAGACTGTGAGACAATAAAATTCTCTTTTTTTAAGCCACCAAGTTTGTAGTACTTTGTTATGGCTGCACTAGTAAGATAATAGGGTTCTATCTTTAACACTGAGTTTGAAGAGTATTCTTTATTCTGTTTTCATAAGAATGAGCACATGATATTCCTCCATATCACAACAGACACAATGAAACAAATGAAGGTTGGTGAAACCATAGGTATTTATGCAAGTATTTTATAGGATAGTTATTACTATGTGAACATTATGCCCTCACTCACTCTTTGGATGTTAAAAATGAATTAGGAACACATACAAAATAACACTCTGAACATTCAAGACCATTTATAGTGATTTAAGACCATTGAATTGAAGAAGATTGACCTTTAAAATGTTGCAGTGACTGTTTCCAGTAGTGTGCGTCTTGTCTTGTTGTGACTTTCAAACACTTAATCAGCTTATGAGACAGTCGTAACCACACTATGAAGTAGTGTCGTTGTCAATCAGACCCGCCCTGGGCTCCAAACATTTCCTGGAGGATACTACTAAGAAATGAGATGGATGAATCATTTTCATTCTATATTTTTGTAACCTACATATGGTAAAGAGATAACATTTGGGAAATTGGTCATTATATTATCAGTCACTAATACCAAGTTTTCAAGAAAATAGAGGGAAAAAATTAAATCTGAAATGGACATTATACGCAGGAATAAGAATTCGCAAATAGTTTGCATTACAGATCCATTTGCTCCCTCACTCTTTTGGTTATCTATTCATTTATCCAAAATACTTATTGAGTATTTAAATTAAATTTTTTTCCTAATTTTGTTTTGCTTTTCAGAATTTAAAATTAAGAGATGTCTATCTCATAGTGATTGCTTGACATGACTACATTTATTTTAATCTGCTAGAAAAATGTGGATCAAAATCATCAGGAATCATTAGGAATCATTGGTTTCACTTATTTGAGCAGGAAAATAATTTTTATAAATCATCCATTACATTCTATTTGTGAGTATATTAGAAAGTCAAATCAATTTCAAAATAAGTTTCATTTGTATCTCACCTAGTTCCAAAAAAGAATATGAAGGGACTTCTTATCTATTCAAGTAAAAGTCATTCAGAGTTTAAAAAGAGAATGTTAATATTGGTTTCTTGATGCCTTCTTTTTGAAAAATTGATATATTATGAATAAAGCTGTTTTATGTTTGTTTTGTTGTTGTTGTTGTTTCTTTCTTTTTTCTTTCTTTTTTTTTTTTTTTTGGTCCAGGACCTATTCTTAGTCAGTGTGTTATTATCTTTCAAAAGTACAAGAATACAATGTAAATTAATGGATTTCTTTAAATTAACAATGAAACTTCTCTATGTACTTTATTGTGTTTTCCATAATAGACTTTAATGGAAAGTGGATATTGTATTTCTAAAAATTCCTCACAGTTGTACCACCATTTCTTTTATATGTTTAAAAAAATATATTCAAAGTAATGTTGTTAATTGTCCAAATGTAGGTGAAGCAGTGTAAACTTGAATCAGAATTTTGGGACTGAGAGTATGATTCTCTGCTTCTAAGGTCAGAGTTAGACAAAAGAGCACTCACCCTTAAGTTCTCTCAGTCAAGGACCAAGTATCAACGGTCAAGTTTCAAATCCAGAAATCTCTTTAACTTAGCTTTAAGTCAGCATCCTGCTAAATCTGGGAGCCCAGAAGTAGAAACTAGTCCCAAGATGTAGTAGGATTCTTGACCATCATCGTCAATGTCATTGCCATCACTTTATTTACAAGCTTCAGGCATGTATCTAGTATCTATGACCTAAATTTTACTTTAGGACTCTTATTCCTGGATACTTGGAAGGGATCGAGGGAATAAAGCTCAGTGCTATAGATGAAGACTCTTGAGTTAGCTATTTTAGTTTGCAACATTGCTTCGGCACTTGTTAGCTGTTTGATTCACTTTTTAATGCTTTAATTTCTCCATGTATAAAATAGTATAATAGGTCAGGCTTCAGCTTCAGGTAGTGAGGGCTAAATGCAATAGTACTTAAAAGTACTTCAAACCTTATCTGGCTCACAGAAATGCTCAAGAAATGTTAGCTATTGCTATTGTCTCTTCCCTGAAATTTGTATTTTCAAGCCCTCTACAGTGGACTGTACCTAGAGAAGGACATTGTCTGGCACACAGTTAATCCTAAAAAATAAAAATAAAAGTTAACTGTTTTTATGGGCTGGCTGTTAAAAGGATTTGAGTTGTAATCACTGATAAAGTTGATTTTGTCTAGAGAACTAAGGACAAAAATAAACTGTTTATGATCTCAAAGCTCAACCCCTGAAGTCTCAAATTGGGTTTTACTTTTCTTTTTCTTTTTCTTCTTTTTTTGGCATTTGTGACTGAGTTATGTTCTAAGAATCACAAAAGGGGTAAGGAATGAACTACATGAAAACTGAGTGCTATAATCATAAAAAAATTATAAGCTAAGATATTTAATAATATGGATACATATCCCGTGTTGCACTTGCCCAAGTATAAATAGTTCATATTTATAACTAACATTAGTGTTACTTTATGATTTTCTTCCATGAGTAAAGGAAGCTGTGAACTTCCAAGTTCTCTTGTTTCTTTCACAGTTCTCTTCCCTGCCCTCCTCAGTCTTCCTCCCCAGGAAATAACCTCACATAGCAAAGCCCAAGAGGGATGCATGCTTAAGAGCTCATGAATTACTTATTTGTCCAGGTAAACAAGAGAGTCCACAGGGAAATTGAAGAGGGGTGGGCCTAAAACTGGAATAGCAGACGTAAACATGCAAGATGCAGAGGGAGCAGATGGTCCATTCAACTGCTCTTCTGTCTAGAGAAGGAAGCAGGACACATTAAATTCTACCTGAGAAATTGTGAATTTCAGGTTATGAACAACTAAGTAATGGAGCTATATCGTTTATCAGGAACTTACGCAGATCTGACACCACATAATAAAAGATGGAACCACAGAATAGTCTAGAGTAAGGTTCCATACGGAGATGGATCTCACAGTGGAGAAAGCAATGGACCTCTTCCCTTGACCCAGAGCTTCCAATTCTGGAAACTGCTGTTGATAAAAATTGAAGACAAGAAGAATAGCCAAACAGCCACTGAAAATCACTAATTTTCCAAAAGTGGGGATATTAGAAGCGTGGGCTTTGGAATCTTAATGCACTTAATTTGAATTCTGCATATGCCATGCCAGCTCCTAGTTAGGTAATCTTGGGTAGATTATTTCATGTCTCAGCCTCAGTTTTGTTATCCAAAAAATGAGATTATTAATACTACTTCTTAGGGTTGAGATAAAGATTTGGTAAAAGATTCTAAATCCAAAGTAATACATATTCGGTTTTTAATCTCATCTACAGTCCCCAGTTCCTCTCCGGCAGAAATGATCTCGATGAATCTAGAGGAAAACATGCTAGTGGACCACATCCCTCTGTGGAAGCAATGCAGATCTCCCCACTGCATGTAAACATGCAAGTCCTTGACATAAGGACTATTTTTCAGCTGAAGGCAACTGAAAGAAAGCAGATACGAGAAAAATTTCTTGCCCTCTATTAAATTGCCAAATTTGTAAAAGTATCCCCACCTTCTGCTCTCTACCAGAAAGGACAGAAGTTAATCACTGTTGACACCTCTTAGATCCTTATGAGACAATAAGCAAAGGAATCTATATAACAAACCTTGCTTCTCTGTGTTTGCCTTCTTGCAATTTGCCATCCCTAGGAACTCAAAGTACTTCTTTGTCTTGCTATTTCTCTATAAATATACCTTTAAAATGCTACATAAACTCCAATTCTAACTACACCCTTGAGTTACTGTCTCTGAATATTTCCAAGTGTGTGTACAATGTGCATGTTAATATACTCTTTCTCTTGTTAATCTTTTGTCCATTTAATTTATGGGGCCCCTGCTAATGAGCCTAAAACACATCCTCTACAGGTGAAATTGAAGTTAAAAACTATAGACAAGACCACTCTTACCCAGTCATTTAATTTGGTCCCACCTGTCCATGTAACAACTTTCAGACATGCAATGGGGTGTAAGAAAGAATTTTTCATTCTTGTATCTGCTATTCAGCCAGATCCCCAACTTACCTAGTATTATAATTAATGATGATGGTAATAATAGCTAACATTTATTGAACTAAAGTGTAAACATTTTATACATGAAATCTCACTGGATCATTATAGTTGTTTTTTTTTTTTTTTAAGATTTTATTTATTTATTTGACAGAAACACAGCTAGAGAGGGAACACAAGCAGGGGAAGTGAGAGAGGAAGAAGCAGGCTTCCCGCTGAGCAGGGAGCCTGATGTGGGGCTCGATCCCGGGTCTCCAGGATCATGACCTGAGCTGAAGGCAGTCGCTGAACAACTGAGCCATCCAGGCGCCCCTATAGTTGGTTTTTGAGGAGGGTTTATAATGGAACTCAAGGGGTTTGCCCCTTCGGGTACATCAAGTTGAACATAACCTAAGGAAATGTTGAAAACAATGATTTTTGAGATTAATGCAAGTAAGGAGACAGAGAGATAGCTCTGAAAGAATTGCCTCTCTGTGGGGTTGGTATAGGATGCTTTTATTCATTGTACTAGGGGCAGGGCAGGGGGCTCGCACAGGCACTTCTGGCTCAATTGTGTGTGCCTAGAATGTCAGTGTGCTAGTGCATACATCATCATATGTTCAAAACAATGGCAACAGGGGTTCCTGGGTGGCTCAGTTCATTAAGTGTCTGCCTTTGGCTCAGGTCATGATCCCAGGGTCCTGGAATCGATCCCTGCAATGGGCTCCTTGTTCAGTGGGCAGTCTGCTCCTCTCTCTCCCTCTATGCTCTCTCTCTCTCAAAGAGACAAATAAAAATCTTTTAAAAAAATGGCAGAAAACTCTGCCCACAAGAGATGATCATAATGTTATAATGAGTTAGAAGGCAACTTTAGGACAACTTAGGGGACTTCTGTGCAGGTCCTCAGTCCTAGTCTATCTCAAATTGGTTCATAGATGGGCTATCATGTTGGGTGTTTCCATGGCTGAAGTGTTGGTTCTGCAAAACAAAACATATTCCTTCCATGCTTTGGTCCCTTCCCCCTCCTCTCTTCTGCCAATAGCTTTCAGCCTTCTTATTTGAATAACTTCCCACTGCAGCCGAGCTAACAAGTTGTAGCTCTGAGTTTCTCTCTTGAACATTATTCCAGGCTTGCTTTCTGGTTCCAAGTCGCCAGCCATGACAATGGATAAAAGATGTTTCCAAACCTTGTCCTAGCCTTGTGGGGCCTGTCCTTCTAGTGTAGATGTATCTACATAAAACAGTGAACCATGAGTGTTTGCCACCTGCTTTTATTACCAGCCTTACCCACATTAGGGAAATCACCAGGCGCCTACATTTTTCATCTGTAAAATGAAAATCTGCAGTATGCTTACAAGTTATATAGCTCTTCTGGAAATGAGAAAATTGAACTTCTCAAATTCTCGGTTGCAAGCTGTGCTGTGAAATATCATTACTGATTTTTTGATAGGCACTTTCTGGTCTCTGCAATTCAAAGATGATGGTTTTGACTCTCATCACTGTCAATGTGAAGAGCAGGAGCACAAAGAGAGCCCAAAGCTTGAGGTAGCCCCTTCCAACCCCTGATGGGCTGAGGTAAAATGTATTCTTTGGAACTTGAAGGTTCTTTTTAAAATTATTTTATTTTTTCAGTGCTCCAAGATTCATTGTTTATGTCCCACACTCAGTGCTCCATGCAATACCTGCCTTCAGTACCCACCACCAGGCCCTCCCATCCCCCCACCCCCTTCCCTCCAAGACCCTCAGTTTGTTTCTGAGTCCAAAGTCTCTCACATTTTGTTTCCCTCCCCAAATTACCCTACTTCCCATTTCCTTTCCTTCTCCTACTGTCCTCTATATTACCCGTTATGCACCGCAAGTAAGTGAAACCATGTGATACTTGACTTTCTCTGCTTGGCTTATTTCACTCAGCATAATCTCTTCCAGTCCAGTCCATGTTGCTACAAAAGTTGGGTATTCATCCTTTCTGATGGAGGCATAGTATTCCATTGTATATATGTACTACATCTTCTTTATCCATTCATCTGTTGATGGGCACCTTGGCTCTTTCCACAGTTTGGCGATTGTGGCCATTGCTGCGATGAACATTGGGGTACACATGGCCCTTCTTTTCACTACATCTGTACCTTTGGGGCAAATACCCAGTAGTGCAATTGCAGGGTCATAGGGTAGCTCTATTTTTAATTTTTTTAAGTAATCTTCACACTGTTTTCCAAAGCATCTGCACCAACTTGAATTCCTACCAACAGTGTAAAGGGTTCCCCTTTCTCCGCAGCCTCTCCAACACTTGTTTCCTGTCTTGTTAATTTTGGCCACTCTGACTGCTATAAGGTGGTATCTTAGTGGGGTTTTTATTTGAATTTCCCTGATAGCTGGTGACGCTGAACATTTTTTCATGTGTCTATTAGCCATTTGTATATCTTCTATGGAGAAGTGCCTCTTCATGTCTCCTGCCCATTTTTTGATGTGTTCATCTTCTTTTTGGATGCTGAGTTTGAGTAGTTCTTTATAGATCTTGGATATCAGCCCTTTGTCTGTAGTGTCATTTGCAAATATCCTCTCCCATTCCATGGGTTGCTTCTTTGTTTTTCTTAGGAAGTTGCCTCCATTATTTTTCTGTAACACTTATAAATGTGTAAGGATCCAGTACCAGAGGCCCTAAATGCTGGTGCACTAATTTTCCAAATCAGAAAGTTAATACTTGGCTCAGAAAGAGCTCTCTTGTTGGCTATCATTTTGAATCCAGAAGCTAGATGCTTAATAAAATTGTGAGCATTTTTAGTGGTGGTGGCTGGGAGGATGAAGTAAGCTAAGCTGATAGTGGAGGAGTTACTTATCTCTAGATTGAGAAAATGTGAGCTCCATTAGATCTCTGCCTTTTAATGATCCTTCCTTGGTTAATTTTCACTGTCAACACTTACTTTAGCAATTACATAAAGATTGTATAAATATTATATCCTCAATTGGACTTTTTGCCTCTCAACACATTATGCCCATAGCAATGAAGGTACTGAAAAAAAATTTCCTTTTTTCCTAAATTCATTCGTTCATTCTTCCACTTATCAATGCACTCAACAATATGTTTGTTGAGCAGACATCTATTGAGAGCCTATTAAGTGCCAGATGTTGGGAGTTTAAATGGCATAGTTTCTACAAGAAGGGATTAGAAATCTCCGGAAGGCAAAATACTATTGCATAATGTGATAAGAGCTATAAAAGTAGTGTGTAGAAATTGTTATGGGAAAAAGATTTGGACAAAGTATATACAGAGGAGACATTAATAATATGTGCTGGGTGAAAGAACATATAACTGACAGGTTGTAGATGGAAGAAACTTAACCGTGATAGTGTCTTATTATAAACTGAATTTTTATAACATGTAACTTTTATATGACAGGAATGAATAAATGCATGAATGATAAGCAATATGTCTATATTATTGGGAGGGTAGTACCAAAGAAAGCTAAGGAGAATTTTAAGAACCATATAACAAGTAGAACATGAGAAGACACACACTGAATTAACTATAATAAAATATAACATGAAATAAGAACAATGAGAAATGTATACATATAAAGTGAGATGACTTCAATCGTATCAAGAGGGCTCTTGGTCAGGAGCATCCGTCTTGGAAGGAAAAGTTTATAAGTTGGAATTTGAAGGCTGGTGGGGGGAGCTTTTGCAAAGGCACACAGTCAGAACAAAAACATTGGAAGTATATATAAAATAGGTGGGAAAACCCTAAGAAGGTGGGAATTATGGCATACGTTCAAATTGACAGGAGTGTCATGAGGGAAACAGACAGTGGAAAGGTAGATTTGTACTAAATGAAAGTGTGTTTTCTCCTAAGGGTTTGGACTTTTTGGTCGACAATAGAGAGATGCTACAGTGTTTCTGGCCAAGGACTACTGTGAGTCCCTAAATCTCAAATAATTAAAGTTAATACCAACTTTATTTTCCATTTTATATTGAAAAAAATCAAACCTTTTTCATATCTGAAATAGTTTTATTTTCTCTATCATATTTAGGTGTGATTTATTTGAAACCATCTGTAATTTGTTTCTTATTCTATTTTGTTTTCTCACCCAATAGCTATTTATTCTGTTTCTGTTGCTGTTATTAACCTTGGCAGTGAACATTTATCTAAAACACCTTCAGAATAGAAATGATTTAGATTAGCAATAATTTGAAGCCTGAGATCTGAATAATGTATTTGTGTCCATTACGGAAACATGCTTCCATTTTAACCAGCTCATATTCATCTACCAAACTCAAGAATCCTTATATTCTGAAATGCCTAAAATTACAAATGTTAATTTTTTTCTGCTATTATTTTCCCACACTCCATTCTGGCTGAGTCTAGACCAGAAATAGGTGATAGGTGTAAAGTGTCTGATCATGTTTATGCTCATAAAGTTTCCTTGACCGTTCTCTCATAAACAATCTTTTGATAAAAGTATTAGATTAAAGGTCTCAGCATCACATTTCCCACACATATCTTTAAATGCAGTCGCTATTTCTCTTAATGGTCAAATACACCTTCAGATATATAAGGTTTGAATGTTTTTAGGGAATATTTTAAACTCTGCCAGCTATCCCAGGGATGACAAAGAAGAAACTATTGCATGCCTGGTTTGGTAAACAAGAAGCCATCCCTTTTTAAAGATTTTAAAGTACAGCTGACAATTGAACCAATCAGGCCTGAACTGTGTAGGTCCACTTATACATAGGCTTTTTTACAGTACTGTAAAAGCATTTTTTTTACCTTATGATTTTCCTAACAATGTTTTCTTTTCTCTAGCTTTCTTTAATGTAAGAATACAGTATATAATACAGATGACACGGGGCACCTGGGTGGCTCAGTTGGTTAAGCGACTGCCTTCGGCTCAGGTCATGATCCCGGAGACCCAGGATCGAGTCCCACATCGGGCTCCCTGCTGGGCGGGAGGCCTGCTTCTCCCTCTCTCACTCCCCCTGCTTGTGTTCCCTCTTTGGCTGTGTTTCTCTCTGTCAAATAAACGAAATCTTTAAAAAAATAATACAGATGACACACAAAATATGTGTTAATGGACTGTTTCTGTTATTAGTCAGGCTTCTGGCCAACAGTAGGCTATTAGTAGTTAAGTGTTTAGGGAATCAAAAGTTAAATGTGGATTTTCAACTGCCCTGGGGTCTATGCTCCTAACTCCCACCTTGTTCAAGGGTCATCTGTCCTCAAGCCCACAATCTCCATAGGATGTTGCATTGCAATGCATTTACCATGCATTCTTCAAAATTTTTAGCCATTCAAGCAACTGTGTTTTCTTCTGGTGGAAATTTTCCTCATCGCCTAGTCTTCAAAAGAAAAAGCAAAGCCAGAGGGAAAACAAGAAGGAAATTCCTGAGGTCTGAGAGCTCAGGTTTCTTGCTTTAGTGCTTCTGGGGCCACTGCTTGGGTAGAAGGCACTTAGGATGAAAGCACAGCAAGTCTCAGGTTGGCTAGCTCAGGATATTGAGGAAAGGCAAGTTACACAGCCTGCCCTTGAGCTGGGAAATGTAGCTTTATCCTTGGGTTGAAGAAAATCTCCCTTTTACCCTTCAATATCTCTGAGCCTGCAGACTAGGGATAAGGAGGGACAAAAAAGGAATCCTGACCTCATAGTTCCTGGTCTTTACGTGGGAAAATAAAAGATTGGGGAGACAGGGGGAAAGAGAGAGAGAGAGAGAGATGAGAGAAAGGAGAAGGAGAGAGGAAAAGAAGATGATACACTGAGTAAGGGAGGGAGGGGGGGAGGGGGAAGGGTTCCAGTTCACTGCATCTCACTCATACCTCAAACAAACAAACAATATAGAATCTTACCTTTGATCAAGTTACCCTAAAGTAGATGGAGAAGCAGATTCATCATCTCGTTTTCTTATCTGTTTTGTTCTTCTTATACTTTCTATACCCACACTATCCTAGCCTTTCTTGTTTTATTTTGCTTACTTTGTCTATCTTTTATTCTCTTTTTTCAGGATCCTAGCCAAGCATTATTCTGCATGCTAGACACCCCACAAAACTGGACATACTCATTGCCTTTCGAGAGCTCAAAAGATGGTAATGATAAAAGTTGGTGGTGATCAAAACCAAGGCTAGCCATGTTATTCATTCTATATTCAGAAGCTTTGAACAACTTGGAGAACATTCAGTGGTCCTCAAAGGTTTTGACAAGAATTTCCCCCAACCAGTGCAGCTATCAAAAACCAGACACATGATGGAAATCTGTGGCTCCATGGGGAGCTTCAAATAGTGGAAATGCATCTGTGTAGGAATTCCTATTAAAAGAAGACACATAGCTAAATTTTACCCATCAGGGAATTTTTAAGTCTACATATGCAAATTCAAGTCTGTTACTAGCTTGTAAACACAGAGTCCACTGGGAGCATTCGCAATCTGACATCTTCTCATGTCTGCAACATTTGATCTGAGATAGTAAAAATGCAAGTGATTCCCCAAAGACTCCCTATACAAGCAGGCTTGTAGCCATTGTGCGTAACTGGCAGAGATTCTGAAATAAGCACTCATATTTTTTAACTCTGAAACCCTCCACCTAGGCTGAGTCGAAGCACCATATCAAACTGATCACCATAAGGTTAGAGAAATAAGGCCAGATTTGTATACAGAAAGATGCGAGTTTGAAACCAGGCTTTATCACTGTCAGTATGAACGTCTGTAAGGTACACAGACTTTAACTCGGGTAGTGATACCTGCTGACATTGGTACAACTAATGGAAACAATGTATGAATCTTATTGGAGGGGTGCCTGGGTGGCTCAGTCAGTTAAGTGGCTGCCTTTCACTCAAGTCATGATCCTGGAGTCCTAGGAACAAGTCCTGAATCAGGCTACCTGCTCAGCAGAGTCTGCTTCTCCTCTGACCCTGCCCCCTGTGCTTTCTCTCTCTCTCTCTCAAATAAGTAAGTAGATAGATAGATAGACAGACAGATAGATAGACAGATAATCTTTTTTAAAAGTGTCTTTTTGGAATGATTAGAATTTAAGCAGCTTTCCAAATAAAAGATACAGTTAATTATAATGACAATAGTATTGACTGAACAATACATAAGAATGAAGTTCAAATTTGTGGTGTAAGTTTATTCTCCTAGTGACACCGAAAATTATTCGTGATTAAGTAAGGCATTTCTAATACTTGTGCGTGGGAGAAACATGCCCAGAGGAAAAATAGCTAAAATATAGGCTACATAGTATGCACCAGATCCTGGTCTAAACCATTTATATGCATTAAATCAACCATTTATATTGCATTCAATTATGATTCAAATAGTATCTTCACTTTGCAGTTGTGGTAACTAAGGCCCAGTGAGATTTAAGTAATTTGTCCAAGGTTACACAGATACTGGTATAGCTGAAGTCTGTTAGAGCCTGTGTATTTACTCGTGGAACTATACTTCCCCTGCTTTTCCTAAATAGTCAACCAATTTTGTTAGGTTAAAAGGGAGCTCTGTATAGTGCCAATATAACTTCGATCCCTGTCCTAGGATTTTAAGTCGAAAAGAAAAAAGGACAGAAAAACACGATATAATAATTCTAGTCTCTGTGTGGTTAATTACTAAAGTACTGTAGCATTGTCGCTATTTGTTTCTGACTATACAGTTGAAAAAATAAAGAGTTAATTTAAAATGGCCAAGAATGGCCATTCATTTGTCTGTCTGTCCATCCATCCATGCTTTCTGGTTGTAGTAAAGTGATGTAGAGCAAATATTAAGAGTTAGGTAGACCTCAATTCTAGTTCCAGTTTTGTCACTTAACTAATTGAGTGAACTTGGGGAAGGAAGGTAACCTGAGTCTCTCAAGGTATACATTTTTTTAAGTACCATTTAAAGGGCATGTTAAGAGAATTGAGTGACATGGTGTTTGTAGGCTTTGAAGTATAAGTATCCAGTGCAGAATTAAAGATAATAAATGATGCCTCTCAAAATTAACATTCAGGCTCTTATATATCACACATTGAGATATGTTCTGAAGATACCAAGATGAGTAAGACACAAGCAAGCCCTCTAGGAAATCCTAGAGTCTAACAGGGACATGGCATTAAGTATGATAAATGTGGAATGGTTAAATCTACTAGGTGTAGAGAAATCAGGAATGGGATAATAATAACTTATATATGTACATATATGTGTATATATATAAATTTTCTGGTGTATCAAGCACTAAGATAAGCACATAGGTCCTCTACTAGCTCTGTCACTTAAGTCTCACGATAACTCTAAGAATTCAGAACTGTTATTAACTCCATTTTACAAATGAAAAAGGAAAGACTAAGAGGAATAATGGTATGTGCCTAGAATCATATACTTAAACAAGGAAGAGCAAGTTATTCCTAATGTAAACAACGAACAAAGCAGCCGTTTAGCTGAGCCTTAAAACATGACCGGGCATTCTGGAGCAGAGAGCAAGTGAGGGGATCCAGCAGACAGGAAGGAGTAAGGAAAAGACAAAAAGAAAGCATACCAGGCAACACATTTAGGGAATTGGGGGTGATTGGGTATTCACTCAAGAGCTATCTGTTGAGAGTTCATTACATGCAAGAAACTTTTTTAGGTATTGGAAGCTATAAAACATAGACTAGAATTCCTGCCTGTGTGAACCTTGTCTATTCTCTTGGATAGAGACACCTACCGTAAAATTTCACAGACCCGTACACACACACACACACACACACACACACACACACACACATACACACACACACGTGCATGCTAAGTAAAATAAGTCTGAATAAGTAAAATATAAAAACATACAATAGAGTATAAAATCTGTGTTCTAAATGTTATTGAGAAAAATGAAACAGTGAAGAGGCCAGAGAGAGGAGATATGTTCTGATTTTAAATGGATAATCAGGGAAGAGTTAGCCAAACAGAAGATAGAAGAACCAAGCTCTGAACGGGGTGGGAGTGAACCACTGGAACACCTAAGGGGAAATTTTGTCAGGTGAAAGAGATAGCATCTGAAAGGCCCAAGGAGAAAGGGTACCAGGCATGACTGAGGAATAGATAGGAGTCACTGGATTTAGCAACATAGAAGCCACTGTTAAACTTCACAGTAGCATTGCAGGGAAATTGGTTTGAATAAAGTGCAGATCAGAGAAAGCTCAGGAAAGAAATGGGGATAAAAACTGGACATTATACTTAGGTAACTCTTTGGAGGAAAGGAAAAAATAAGCAGTAAAGAGAGGTTAAGAAAAACTTTCCCAGGGGCACCTGGGTGGCACAGTCCATTAAGCGTCTGACTGTTTCAACTCAGGTCATGATCTCGGGGTTGTGAGATTAAGTCCCATGTTGGGCTCCACTCTTGGCACAGAATCTGCTTAAGATTCTCTTTCCCTCCCTTCCCCCCTCAGATAAATAAATCTTAAAAAAAAAAAAGAAAAGAAAAACCTTTCCAATTGGACATAGAGAAGAAAAACAAAACCAACCAACCAACCAACCAACCAACCAACAAACAAAAAGAACTTGATGACTCAAGGGTAAAATGGGAGAATTCCAGAACAAAATCCTTGCATACTGGGAGGAGTAGGAATCTAGTTAACTAGCATGGCTGGAGGAGAAGATGTTTGCATGGGTACTGGAGTGGGGAGTAACAGAGACCCAATAAGGCACAGCTGCCTCAGATTCAATTACACTTTTTAAGGGATTAAATCATGAAAGATCTTCCATGACAGGTTCAGATAGTTGGACTGCCCTTTTGGAAATGGAGGTCTTTAAAGGATTTTAGGCTCAGGAATGAAATGTTTTAATGAGCTTCACCAGTAAATTGGGACTTGTGCTGAGATCTGAGACATTTATAGGATTTGAATAAATGAGAGAGTAAAAGAGAGAACATTTTAGGCAAGGAGGTCAACAATAGCAATGACCTGGAATGAGGATGAATTTGGTATAAAGGAAACCAGTAAATAACCCATCCTTCTGTGAAAGGACTGGAGAATAGAAATTATATCTGTATGGCTTTGGAAATTAGTAGGTCCAGACTTTACCACAGACCATATTTATAACCTTGGGCATGGTACCTAATTTTTCTTTATCTCATCACTCCCTATAAAAAACAGGGATAAAGGCAGTACTTCCCTCATAAGGATAACTGAATTAAATAATATGGATAAAGTATTACTTTTGTGCTTGGCACACAGCAAATTCCCATGGAATGTGAGCTGTTATTATATATAGTATCTTGGGAGCTGGGAGAGTATATGAGAAATTGGCTCCAGGTTCAAGGACTGTAATAGAAGGAAACATGATTGAATGCAGTATAATTTCAGGAGGCTGATTACATTATATAAATGTAAATATTTATCCTTAATATCTAAATTCATAATTCAAAAGGCCACAGCTTATAACAAGATTCATCTAGGCTAACCCTTGAGACAATACAGAGGTCAACACAGATCTAAAAAATTAATAATTAGGAAGTTTGAGCTCTGGAAACAGAAGTATATTTATAAGTAGCTCTTAAAACTTGAAAAAAAAGTGTGTCATTTAAAATAAACACAATGCCCATTTCTCTACTGCTGTCTAATTTTCATATATTATAAACTCAAATGGGCTAGGAGCAAAATTCAGTGCTTCAGAAAAATGATTGATGATCATTTCTCTGTAATGAGAGTATTTGAATGTGACAGCTGGCCTCAACACCTTGAAGAATTCATAAAACCATAGTGGTGTACTTCAGCCTACTTCAGAAAGGGTCTTTACATTTACCAGGAACCCAAGTTATAAATGGAATCTTATCTCACCTATCAAAGGAATAGATTGCTACATATGCATTCTTTAATTTTATCTTAAAATTATTTTCCTTTACAGTTAATATATGCTGAATGAATCAAATTGGATAAAGTTCTTTTCCTAGTTTTCTAGTTCAGTAGCAATATATATTGCTTCTCTCTGAGAGAGAACTTCAGTTATCGTTCAGTTTCTGTTTTATGTATTAAAGATCACAGCAAGTAGGTTTTTAAAATGTAATCATAAGGTTCTACTCTGTTAGAGGCTATCCAGCTAATATCTGCAACTACAAGCAGGAAAAGATGCTGATTGGGTTTTGTGATAACAGATTTATCTTGCAGCATTGAGAACTTTCATCAAAGATGTTGGATGATCTAAGTAAATTCATAAAATGTCATCCTTGATCAAGAAAAACTAAAGGTATATGAACCCCTCCCCCCAAAAATCACAAAAGGCTATCATAAGAACAACTAGATAGTAGTTATCAGGCAGAAGCTTTGTGTTCAGTTCTCAAAATACTGGGTTTTCCAAAATGTTACAAAGTGAATACAACAGTGTCAATCAAGTCTGCAAAACAAGTTTTATTCCCAGGTTGCTAGATGCAGGAAGAAATTCAACTTCTGAAAATGCACTTCATATGATTGTATTAATAGGATTCTATTTAAATGAATGTAAGCCTACCAGTTTACTGGGCAGAAAATAAAATTTAAATATAATTTTTCCATTAATTGGTCTTAATGGGCTGGATAAAATGGCTCATTGAACAGACTATATTGAAGAGTTATTTGTAACTATTCTTTGTTATAAATAAGCTGATGAGAATATCCTTCAAATACAAAAATGTGATATAAGAATTTTTTGGTGACATTTTAGAAAGTAGAGGTAGAAAGAGTAGCCAATTAAATACAATTACAATGAAAATGATCTAGGGGACTTAAGGAAGTTTGTAAAATGGACATCTAGTGTTTGATTTTCAGCATCTACTTTATTTTGGTAACTGGGTTTTCACTGGGGAACCAACCGTCCCCCAGTGTACACTGTCATATTATCTCTATATCAGTATGACCCAAGAATAAGATCAAGGGACACAAGGCCAGAAGACTGAGGGTCATGGCCAGGCTCTGCCTGGCCCAGTGTAACTCTGGGCAAGTCATGTGACCTCCATGAAGTTCTGGCTTCTCATTTTTAGAATAAAACTAATATCAGTACTAATACATATAAACAGAGCTACAAGTACCTTTCAGGGTGATTTTGAGGACTACATAAGTAATGCATGAGAAAGAATTGCAACAGAGATATGAAGAATACCTAGGGGGTGCTGTGCCTGCTGATGGAAACCAGCATGACCAACCATGGTAGAAAGTTTTATCACAAGTTAAAAAACTATGAAGGCAAAGATTAGCGATTTGTATGGTACATATGTGATACCTCAAGCGATTGTTTTTAAAAATGATGGTGGTTCCTTTTGACCAATGGGTGGCCTTTTATTATTGTTTTGCAACTTATTAAGTGTATCCTACATAAAATGATGGGTCAGATTAATACTCATTGACATTCCCCTTGAACCAGGCTTGGGTAGAGAGCACTTGACTGGCTCACCATTCATGTTTCGTGGGCTTTGGAAAGTATTTCGTGGGAGTTATTTATACCATCAAGGCAATTTTGTTTTCCTTTTGTAAATGAGATAAAACCACTTGTCCAAAGCATGTTTACTTCCAAATTCTTGCACTGCCCTGTGACAGAAGAAATACAGCGTATCTTACGTTCATATTTTTTAAGTAACTTCAAACAGCATACCCCCTGAAGAAGTGACACAGAATTTGGAGGTAATGGGGAATGGATAGCACTTAGTGTGTTAATTTAAGGAGTGTGTGTAAACCTCATGCAGATTTAAATTTTGCAACAGCTTGCAAATGGGTTACTCAAGTATTCAAAAGCAGAAGTTTCTGGAGGTACATTAGTCATAAGGACCAGAGGATGGAGCTTTTTATGTTTATTGTTTTCTTTTACATTCTGTCCAACCCTGAGTCATCTTGTCTAACAAAGTGGTCCACATGTGCTCAATGGCTATCCAAAATGATCTGCTGGAAGCTGAGTTTCTCCACAGTGGAAAAACAATAAGGGCTTAGAAGTAAAAAGAGCCGAGATTAAATATCAGGCTCATCTCTTCTGAGTTAGGATGGCCCACTGACCTTGACCATTTACTTCTACTTTCTGAGACTCAGTTTCTTCGACTGTAAACTGAGAGATGGTGTGTTCACAGCATAGTGGGACAGGTAACATGGATAATATATGAAAAGTGCTTAAATCCCGGGTAGTGTATTATATTAAGAGTGTATTAAATCATTACATTATCATTAGCCTTTTATTAAGAGTGTATCAACTCATTATATTATCATTAGCCTTTTCAATATTATCTTTGGCCTTTTCACTCAGTTTTTATGGGCGGAAAAATCCCCAAGTTCAAAAAAGGCACCTGCCATGTGTTAGTAACCCCTCAGGGAGAAGGGATTCCAAAAACCAATAAGCAAACACATTCAGCAGAGTGTCTAATTTCCTGGAAATTCTACTTTGGCTTCTACTTTCAACTCAGCCGTCTCTTAAGCCCTAGGGAAAATTTTTGTGTTTTCACTAAAAGAAAAGTACAAATATGCCTTCTGCCCAAATTATTATTATACAACTTATACTTCCCCTTCTTTTGAAATCTTTGCTGTAGAGGAAAAATTTAAATTAAAAGGGCTTTAAAGTAATAACATAATGTAAAAATTGACCACTTGCAAAATTTTGCTTCAACCAGTGCCTTCAAAATAAAACAGAATCTGAAGATAGTAGGCAAGTTCTTTCATGATCTGTGCCCAATTTCCAGTGTCAGACCCTTCCTGTTCTCCAGTCCTGACAACATATTTGCAGAGTTTCTCAAATGCATCTGAGTCTGTCAGTAATCTGTGTCTTCACACGTTTTTCCTTCTGGTTCCCCTGCTGATCAGGCTTAGTTGCTGCCTATCCTTCAAAATTCACCTCAAGCACTCTCTCCTTAGGAAAGCGAGTCTTAAATGTCCCCATCCCCCACATTTTGCCATTTCTGTCTCTTCCTCTTGTTTAGTTAATTCCTCAGATCTGCTCCGCGAAGTTTATTACTCTGTTAGATTTGCCAGTGTGACTGTCTCCCCAACTCATGCCTTGAGAACAAGAACTCATGTCTTGAGAACAGGTGTCTTTATCTCCTCATTGGACTACCCGCACGGCGGGGGGTGGGGGTAGGGAGGAAGGGGGGCAGGGATCACTCAGTACTAGTAATTATTCCTATTGGACCCTATGCATTGTGCCCAATGTGAAGCTTTTGTAGGCAACCTTGACTCTAAGAGAGTAACTGAATGAATGCAGAGAGCAGATTATTTTATCTGCTTAGAAGAGGTTATTTTAAGAAAGTCTGCTTGTTTTGTGTCTGCATAAAGATAGAATATCGAACATAATTTCTTTACAATCAAAGAAAGCTTATTTCCAAGATAAGAGGGCTTTTTTTTTTAAGTAAGGAATTAAATTAGAAGAATCATTTGCATTTTCACATTAGTCTTCTCTGAATATGCATGGCTGGTTGAATTCTGTCTGACACCTTCATAGAATTCGCTCAAGTCAGCTTTCCATTACTAAATAAATTGCATCCATTCTAATTAAAGATACGCAGAGAGTACTACTGGGACAGGAGAAGTAAGGTGGTATGAGGAGCTAGAGCTTCCATGGTAACCCTGCAAGGGACGATGTAATTGATTCATATGGCCCCTTCTGCCGTGTATTGATTCCACGCCAACAAGCCTTAAAAACTGCCCATCATTTCACAGAGCTATTTATAGACCAAGTCCAGCAGTGACAAATAAATGGTGATAGGGCATAGAGAAATGGTTACTAAAAGAATAAGAGACCCCTGCTTTCTAGCTCCCTCGACCATTTATTATCAACAAGGTTTAAATAATTATATAGTAAATACATGTATTTACTGAAAATACATTTGTTTCATTTACTGAATGTATAGTAAATACATTTGTTTCATTTACTGAAACAAAATATTAGTATCAGATCTTTTTGTGCAAAGGTGAAAAAAAATGAAAACCTCGAGTCTCATCTTGTAGGCACCTGCACGATATCAGGTGCCTCTTTCTGTCTCATGGCTGGTTGTTAGCATCCAAGACAATCAGGCACTTTGTCAGAATATTAAGCACACATAAGAGGAAGTGGTAAATTCAATGCCACATGGAAATAAAGATTCGAAACCTGAGACAAAGCTTGGGTAGCACGATCATTTTTCATGCCTCTTGGAGCATAGTATATATTATAGCTGCTCTTGTTGGCATGTTGCGAGAGAGAGCGAGAAAGAAGTGCGTGGCACACCTGTTCATCGGTTTCTCTTAGCCAGACTTCTGAACTGTAGCACCTCATGTTCTCAACTTTGAGTTTGAAAGAAGTGCCAGGGGCATTCAAGGCTGATGGTTTGGGGTTTCCCTGGGAGATGGGCATCTCTATGAGGCATTAGCCATAATGGTGGTATTGGGTGATGGCTACTCAGGCAGGAAGATATTTATCTCAATGTTCTGGTTTCACCAGCTTTTTCAAACATGTGCTTCACTCCAAGTATTTCACATGATTTCAGCTTGCTCTGAAAGACCCCCCGGGGTGGGATGTCCTTCGCCCTGAGGAGACCCTCCCAAGGAACAGCGAGACCATTTCCGCGGATGCAAACAGCAAGAGGTTTATTCCGGATACACAGGTACCTGGGGCGTCCTAGTCGCTCGGAGGACTGGCGCGCCCCCCGGTCGGGGTAGCGGGTCTTTTATGGGTTCGGGGAGGCGGAAGCGCTAGTACAGAAGCGAGATGCATGGTTACAGGGGTCTGATTGGACAATTTAAATGAGGCGACGGGGTGGTCTGATGAATTCCAGGCATGGGATACGCAGGCTGGCTCTCCCTTTGTTCTGTTCCCGTCTTACATTCCTGGCCCTAAGCTCAAGCTC